>CM040189.1:69880529-69998029 GCA_022606455.1 Callitettix versicolor
GCATATCACAGTTAAAAGTGAAACGTGATTCCCGATTTTTAAATGATGTTTGAAATTTTTAAAATACTGATATAAGCAGATTTCTACTATAATCAGATTTCTAAAAAAAGGGATAACATAAAAAGGTTATGTTTTTTTTGAAGATTAATAATTCGTCGACGTTGTAAATTTTATACAAAAAGAGAAAATCTACTGTTTCAGAGAAAATCGGAAAAGAAAATACATTAACCGCGTTATGAATTAATTTCTATTTTAACCAAAATCTACCTTATTCCTTAAGTTGATCAGATTTTGCTCAAATTTTGGTTATGTGTGAAAAATCGCAATCTCAAAAATTGTGTCATGAATTTGAAAAAAAGAAATTTACTATAATAAGTTAAATAATAACGACATGTAGCCTATAGCTACGCTGACGTGATGGAAGAGAATTTCAAAAAATAATTTGTCTATCTTACCTTCTTTTGAAACTGTGTTTTCACCATCATAAACAGCATTAAAATACGTGTATATTAACATTTTAAAATTTGTATTTGTACTCAATGTTAAAAAATTGTATTTTGTAATACGAAAATGTACCTCGACCGCGATCACATTTGGAACATATTTCAGACAGACAAGTTATAAAATTTTAAATATTTATAATGGCCGCTGTTTTGAAACTGTTGAATGAATTTCACTAATTGACAATATGACTAAGTTATTAGACTACCATAACCGATTTTTGTAACTATATAGTAGCCTATACATTTAGTTATATTTGATGGTAATATCTCGTAAGTTCGTTACCCAGCAAAATCATTTCAACAGTTTCAAAATGGTTACCGTTTTAAACGTTAATCAAACTCAATACTCCTTTAATTTTTATATATTTTTTCAAATCTGATTTAATTACTATAATCAGCGTTAAAATTAGTATAAATTATCATTTTATTATTGTGTATCATTGTTTTCATTATTGTTTTATTATTTTAATTAAAGTAAATTTTCAAAGTCTATTGAAATCAGGCAAATTTTTGTTGACGGCGGTCATGGTTTATCTTTGTATTTTAAATTTGAAAATACTAACCGAAGCAAATTTTAATGCTGATTATGAACACGAAATATATTTTCAATTGATTGTAGGCCTAACATTTGAGAAAATAACGTTAAAAATATGCTTTCATCACGTCAGTTAGACAGCTGCATGTAGCGATTATATTTCTTGCAGCGAGTAAAAAAAAAACTGTTCAGCCAATCGACACTAAACCAAACCTGTCAGTCAGCTGGTACTTACACGCGTTCGGTCTTGTTGACGTAGGTTCGGATCCCGCATGTATGTGTCTTAGTCATGATATTTACCAGCTTCCTTTACGTTCGGATTAGCCTATGTAGGCCTACATAAAGTATTGCAACGATTATAATCTGATGCTTGTACAGACAAGTTTAGCATATAAGCGGTCTAATAACAACGAAATATGTGCCTTAATTATATTTGCAGACGATAATATAGTGTTACTGCATCTCATTATGGTCTACAGGGGGGGGGAACACCTGTCATCTTCGCGTGTCGGGCTTGATCTCTGAATGTTTGCTACACTCGTATTTCAAAGAACAGTAAATCTAGTAGTATATTCTTATTTAATACAAGGAGCGCTCTGCGACAGCGCTCGTAAGTTTTCCCGCTAATTTAACCGGTAACTGTAATATTTACAAAAAAAGTTACTGGACCAACTTTATTGGAAATTTAATGCTCTTTATCCACGAAGTGGTCAAAATTGTGATAGGTTTTGCCGTTCAACCAGTATTACAGGAAGTAACCAGCAACTACACTCTTAACGAAGAACCCCGCAGGAGTGCAGACTAGCTGCACTTATTGAGAGGATTTAGACGTCCCTCGCGGTACCCGAGTCTAACAAACACTTACACTTAAATACTACATTCACGACTTTAACACTTTTCACTCACACTTACATTTAGGGAGGCGATAATAGCATCAATGTGCTTTTCGCCTTAAAATAACAAAAAAAACTTAACGAAGAATTAGATGTCGCCATCATAAAACGGAAGTGAATGGACAATAGTTCTGTCGCACTGGCATTTTCGTATTAAATTTCAAAACAATCAGTCAATGCGTTTAGCACTGCATACATTCGTCGTCGTTAAATTAGATACCGCCATCTTGAAACAGAAATAAATGGGGGGAGAATCTTACACAAAAATAATTTGGGCTTTATACAAGGTACATCCGTACCAAATTTCAAAGCAACTAGTTAATGCGTACACTCGTTATTGTAAATTGAAGGTCGCCATCTTAAAACGGAATTTAATGGGGAAAAATCTTACACATAAGTCGTTCGGGCTTTATACAAAGTATGTCTGTTCTAAATTTCAAAACAATCGGTCAGTGCGTTTGACCAAAATTGCGTAACAATCAAACGAACAACCAAATACCGAACAGTCTAGTTGAAACAGAGACCTAGCTTAGCTCGGTCAGTATAGGGATAAAAACGCGATTTTTTAAAAATCGTATCATCAAATTTTGATAGCAGGCCAATCTTCAATAATAAAAATTTACAACAAAAACAACAAAATAAATTTTGGCCGCTAAATATGAAATCGAATCAGATGAATCGATTTTGAAATATTAGACCAATGTTTCGTCATTAGGCCTAACTTTTCAACTGGTTTTGGGAGAAGCGTCGGTTCAGTGTTTCTTTTAAAACTTCCTTAAATCTATTAAATCGCTTCATTAAATGTAAGAAAGTTTGTGTAACTTAATTGATTAACTACAATATAATCGTGACATTTTACGTAAAAAAGATAAAATCTAAGAAATTTGTTAAATCATAAGGTTGTAAAATATAATATTTTTGACAATTTTTTTATCAAAGCCTAGGTCGTGTTCAGCCGGCGTGGTTAGAAAACCGGGACAGTACCCAAGTGTTTCCTTATTCAGCCACTTCAGATTAATATGATATAGGCCTACGCTACAACCATTTTTTTTTTCAAACCGGTTCACCGATTGTGATTATAATTCGTCTGTGTTCATCTGTGTTCGATACTCGTAAGTTGCTAAACATTTCGGAGATCCTAACAAACTTACGGATTTTATCCTTTATGAATTAGCATAGATAATGTTACACTAACATTATGGTAATGACAATTAATTACTAACCAACGAAATCCGGTTTGAAAACGACCAATAAAAAAACACAAATTCAGATTTTAGTTAACATAACCTAAGACGGTGTTCTAAATTACAAAATAAAAAAAATACTGGTCGAAGATAAATAAAAAAAAATCCTACTGAGGTCACTATTATAACTTTTTGTTTTATTTAGCCTACTTTCGAAGTGTAATTTTTTAAGTTTTATTTTGCTACCACTTTTCGAGTTATGTAATTGCATATATGACAAATATGTGAGAAAAATCTAAAACCAAGTTTGAAAAAATAATCTATTTTCTATTTTTTTTCGACAGATACGATCTTAATTTTTTAAACATATCGGTTAATATGTTTTGTTTTGACTATATTTGTGCAACATATAAGAAAATAAATATTCACTTTTTTAGAAGCAGTGAACCATAAAACGTGGATTTCATTGCTGAAAAATTCTATACTTCTTATAGTAAGAAAGTAAAAAGGGTTAAATTACTTACAGTAGGATATGATTCCGCTAAATCTAGCAAACGTATAGTGCTTCACCCTCTAAACATGTGTAATAGAGTGTCAACCCCCTCTCCCTCTGCGAGGTCTTATTACAAGGGGAGACTATTTTGCCGGTCCAATTAATCCTTTTGTGGTACCGAACCTTGCGACAATAATAGGCCATTACACGATGCCTTATATACTCCCTACAATCGATACAATTTCACAATTTGTTTTTCATCTTCTGTCGTTATGGCAGCACTGCTTTAAACAGATTTAACTTTTCTTTTTAATTTAACTATATAACTGTATTGTTGTGATGAATGTATTCTTCCACCTTTCGATATTTATTGACTCTGCATTCTTTGACACGTTTCTAATTACCTCCATTTTTAATACTAATTCTTGTTCAAGTTTTGAGACGGACAAACCGAAAAAGCTATAAAACATGAAATAAAGTAGTCAATTCAGTGATAACATGTGTGGCTGAAATAAAGATTGTTACTTTTACAATAAACTTCATTGTATTTCATTGGATGCTCTCGGTTGAAAGTAAATATTTTATGATAGGCTATCAAAGTTTTTGATTTAGTCTATCACTATCACTATCACTATACTGTACAGTATAGTATAGTCTATACAGTCTGTACAGTCTATACAGTATAGTGATCATAAATATTAAATATGACTTTTGAGGTGGTAAGTCTGTTTTCAGTATGCCTATCTCTACAAAGAAATGAAGCAAAAACTTGCACAAATTTTTCTCACATCCAATGAAAGAAAAAGAAAAATATTTGTAATTTTTCAAAACTTGTAAATCCGATTTTTCGAAAATTTTTTTCATAAGTATAAAGCTTATTACTGAAGTAATTGCAAAAAATTTGAAATTTCCGGTTTCAGAGTACTTTAGTACAACAGAAAAAACCGATTGTGGTCAGAGGTTGTTTTGGGATTTTTGTCAATTTACTGGCACACCAAAATTTGAGCAAAAACTAAAAAACCTGTTTTTAAAAATTAGACATGTACATATGTCAGTCTGTTTTAAAGTTAGAGTGGTTTCCCCATAAAAGAGGGTGATATTTTAATTATTATTTATTTATTGAAAAGATTTAGGTCAAAATAATTTATTAAATAAATTATTAATAAAAATTAGTTATTGTTATTGTTATTGACCGTGCGAAGCGAAGCCTCTGTTTCACTCGATCGTCAGGCACATGGTTTGTGTCTGTTACGCAGTTTTGGCGAAAGCATTGACCGTTTGTTTTGAAATTTGGTAAGAAGGTAGCTTGTATAAAGCCCGAATGACGTATGTGTAACATTTCCCCCATCCACTTCCGTTTGGGACGGCCTCTAATTTACTATAACGAGTGTACGCAGTTTTACTAAAACGCATTGACCGATTATTTTTAAATTTGGTACAGAGGTACACTGTACACAGCTCAAATGACTACACGAAAGATTTTTACTCAATTACTTCCGTTTCAAAATGGTGGTCTCTGATTTAACGATGACGTGAATTCAGTTTTGGCCAAACGCATTTAGCTATTGCTTTGAAATTTGATATGAAGATATCTTGTATAAAGCCCAACGAAGTATGTGTAATATTTTTTCCTATTTACTTCCGTTTCAAGATGGCCCCCTCTGATTTAACGTTGACGAGTTTACGTAATTATAATTAAAGGCATTAGTCGATTATTTTGAAATTTTATATACGTTGTACAAATCCCAAAAGAAGTATGTGTAAAGTTTTTCTCATTCGCTTCCATTTCAAAATGGCGGACTCTAATTCAACCCTGAAAGTGTAGTTGTTGTTTACTACCTCTAATACTGGAGGAACGGCACAACCTGTCATAATGTTGAACACTTCATGGAGAAAGAACATAACATTTCCAAATTTTACGAGCGTTGGCGTAGAGCGCTCTCTGTAGGCTGTATTAATTAACAATATACAGCGAGGTCTACTGTTCTTTGAACTGCTAGTGATTACTTCATAGTAGCCTACCCTAATACTATGGTCACTAAAATTGCCCAAACATACTGTTTATAATCTATCAGAAGAGGAATTACTCGTAAAATCGGTTAAATTTCTCAAAATATCCAGATTTTGTCAAAATTTTGGCCACAGGCCTATATTAGAACACATAACAGAAATCAGTGTAGTAACTTCGAAAAAAATTAATTATTTACGGTTCAGGTGGAAACAAATAATAATAACCCTTTACTACTGCCCTGTTTCTTTTCCAGTTTACTCTAGAATTACATAAATTTTACTTTATTTTAAATTTTGTACTTTGACATTAGTTATAAAATTTTGAACGAGACCTGTGGTGAGGAAATTTGCCAATTTCCGATTTTTCTTCCATAATTTTTATTGTTTTTTAACGATACAAAAAATGTGTGTTATGGTTTTACATTATTTATGTACACAGTAGTGGCAATATACACAGTGTGTAAAGAGCTGAAAGCACAGGCTTGCGCACACAAGTGTAAGAGGAGGGATTCTTCTATTGTATTGTTAGCCTATACGCTCTGTAGATGATGTCTGATAAACAATAGAATGCTTGTAAAGTGGAGAGTAGGCGAAATGAACAATAGACATTTTTGTCAACCAACCTTGCCAATGTAAGTTTTGGGTTGTGTTTATTTAATTGGCCTTCGAGGTTGGTTATAACAGTCAATTATTCACAGATAGGAAGTTACGCCCTTGTTCGGATACAGTGGTTTTGCATACAAAAATACTTGTAATACATTTCAGGATCTCTTTATTTAAGAGTTACACCTCCAGTAAAATATCGAAAACATGCATTCTGTAATATGTTGTTTTAACTTTATTTTGGGAGGCACTTACGTTCCTATTATTGCGTGCTTCCAGTTGTATACCTTGTACTTAAAAAAACAATTGCAGTTAACCTCTACATAAACTTCATGTAGGGTTAGACTACTACATAGGTTTTAACGTAGTAAATATTAAAATTTGTATATTTTTTAAGTAACTGTAATAATTCTATGTTATAGCGTAAGAGATAATAACAGTTAACCTTTCTTAATTTAATGAAATTATTTCCTCCACTGTTTATATTAATATAATAACTGAGAAAGAGATGTATTTGAATAACTAAATCCACAATTCCACCGAATGGAGTTTAATATTCAGCATGTAATTATAAACTACTTACTGTGCATGTTTGCAAATATTTCTTTTTGAAAATATTATTTTTTATAATGCATAATAATACTTTAGTAGAAAATTTTATTAGCTTTTTGTTTGTTTTTTTTTTTTAGTTTTTAGTTTTAGTTATTTTTAACCTCCAAAACTCCATAGTTTCTACCTTAAATATTAAGTTGGTATATTTTTACTGTAGTTGTTTCATATGAACATGTGATATTATTTTAACAGCTGATTGAAGTTTCGTTGTGTTCCGTGCATAACTTAACCTCTACCATTAGCATTGTTCCCATACCGTGAACTGGTAATTTCGAGAATAAAACAACCTATTACCACGAAGTTAAAATAAAAATAATCTCTGGAAAAGAAAAGACAATTACTAAAACACTCAAAAGATGTACTTGAAAAAAGATTACTTGTAATAAATATTGTAAATATTAGTATTGATTATATGTTATTTTAAATTTTCTTTTGTTTTCCTTATGTAGTTTTTGTAAATTAATTTTAACTTTAACATAATTTTGTCATGTACTGTCTAAAAAAAATTTTGAATTGCTGCCATTTTGCAGATCGGATTTCTGTGGCCAATTCGATTGTTCTGTGTGCCAATACGTTTGTATCAGATCGGACTATGAATTATTGTAAATGCATATGCCTAGGGGAGAGCGGGGTAATACCACGCGGTGGGTAATGACACGCACCTGTCTTTAGCGATGCCTGTAAGGGTTAGAAGTGTGTAAAGTGCTGCAGTCTGTAGGCCCTTAGGTCTATTGGTGGCCAGTGTATGAGAAACTGCCAATAGAAACAAATGTGTTGTTATAAAGAATTTTTTCGAAAACCTTCAATTTTGGTTGAATTGATCTGGAAAGTTTGCTTCAAGATATTTATTGAATCAGTTTAGATTTAGCCTTTTCGTTATACATATCTCTAAAGTATAATAGTTTTTAAATAGTACTTATATTAAACAATGTTTGTTTGATGCTTGTGTGACGAGTATGATGATGTTTTCCACAATGGCGACATGCGGGGTAATGGCACGCGTCCGCGTGGCATTACCCCCAACTGCGTGTCATTTCCTCATTGTGCGGGCTAATACCCGAAAGTACTATCTTTTCGATTTTACATATTTCTACTGAGGTACTTTGTTTCATTTCCAACTCTTATATTCCTATTAACAAAATAACGGCCCTGAAAGTCAAAGGAAAGGAAAAACCAATATCAGATCTTGAGTGCAACATCCCGAAAAGAAGCTCTTGAAGAAAGAGATAAGAGAAAACCGAAAAGGCTTAGGTCTAAACTAGAGAAGAAGGGGAAAAGCTCGAATGAAAAAAAACAGATAGCACTCATAGGAAGAAAAAGGTTGCAAGAAAAAGTCTCTTTTTCAATGAAACGAGCAGTGAATCAGGCGATAAATTTATGGAAACATGTGAAACCGATGACGAACTAACCACAGTGGATGATTTAGCTAAAATGTTACCGGTAAAAAATAAATCGGACAATGCATGCATCTTGTGCCAAGAATTTGGAAAAAAATGAACTGTGGTTCAGATGTGTTTTAGTGGTGTAGACTGTGCAGTAGATTATAAGTGTGACATTGCATTCATGATAATGATAAAAAAACTGTAAAGAATAACTAAAAATGTAATTTGCTTAAAAATAGGTATACTTAAAACCAATTCATACATCACTGGTGTCGTTGTTTAATTACGGCATGTTCATGCGTGCCATTACCCGAAACCTAGGGGTAATGACACGCAGCGCAATTTTTTTTTAATTGAATAATTTGGTGAAAATGAATACTGTATATAGTAATTTTCTAGTTCCAATGTAAAGAAAAATGCATGTTTTATACGTTAAAATGAAAATAAATCCCAAAATTGAATTTTAGAACGATTACTAAACGAAAATGTTAAAGTGCGTGTCATTACCCCCCTTTCCCCTATATTATATCAACATAGGCCTACATTATATAAGTCCTGTCCCTGTTATCAACATAATAACCTACTAGTCAGAATGGCGCTTATTTCATGGTCTTACAATGATGGCAGCACTATTACCAAACTTTTAGAATAATAATTTCCTAATAATAACCTTATTGTATGTAGTCCAAATAATACATTAACAAGTTCTGATTTTCAAAACTGTTTCGTTGAGATTAAAATATAAACCCTTCTATAATTGAAACTTAAAGCTTACTGTAAACAAGTTCTGTTCAAAATTCACGAGTTGGGCAAATGCTAAGTAGGCTCTAGCTTGAATTCATTTAATATTACATGATATGCAAACATTATGAACAGCGGAAGAACAAACTTTGAGCTGCTAACTACAAACTGTGAGTGTTAAATCAAAACTTGGCAAGTTTATGGTTATTTAACAATTAATTATATAGTCATTTCAACTGAACATAACCCACAACTGTGATATTTTAAAAAGAAATTCTTTTAATAGTGAACTTTCATTGAAAATTTCATCCCCTTGGTAACCCAGAGCCTTGAAATGACCTCCAAACCTGACTTTTAAAACTCAGGAATTATAATTATCCTATAATTTAACATATATTATACATATACATGTTAACAACTAATCAAAATTCAAGAGTTCAGGAGTGGTACTCATTTCATAATGCCGGATCTGTGTATAACAGTATACCCATGATGGCCGTTCCAAAAGACTAATTTATGGTGGAAAGTCACTAATATTGCTTATGGCTGAACACAGTATATGTGATTGAACTACAGGGGTGTATCCATTTTGCATAATTTACGCCTTGATTTGATAATTATATTCTGCAAAGATAACAATCCATAGTTTCAAATAAAAATATGTGTTATTTCATTACTTTAAAATAAGTGTTTTTTATTTTATATATTTTCAGTCCATTTAAATAAAAGCGTGTTTCTTAAAACGTTTGTATGATAAATATTATTTTTTACGATCTAGTTTATTAAACAAGAGCTTGTTACAAACAAATATTAACATAACATGTTTTAGAGCTGGTTTTGATGTTGGATTTTTGCTGGACGCGTGATGCGAAAAACATGTTTATATTGATATATAACAGTATACGAGGGCTATTCAGAAAGTAGATTACGTTTTTGGATAAAAAAAAAACTAAGTACAGGAAAAAAAATTTATTATATACATTTGAAAGAGGAACTAAAATACTATTTTTCGACATAATCGCCAAACAAATTTAGACATTTGTCATATCGGTGAACTAGCTTTGAAATTCCCGTGTCGTAGAATTCCGCCGCCTGTGACGCCAGCCAGTCAGTCACGCCCGCGCGGAGATCTTACGACAAAGATGGTGAATCATTTCTTGATTCGCATCGTAACGGGAGATGAGGCTTGGGTTAAGCACGTTACCTGTGAGACAAAACTACAGTCTATGGAGTGGGGGCACACAAATTCCCCCAAAAAACCGAGGAAATGTTTGCAAACCCTGTCAGCAAGGAAGATCATGGCGACCGTTTTTGGGACAGGAAAGGTGTTCTTCTGGTTGACTTCCTAGAACGTGGAGCAACCATAAACTCAGAAAGGTATTGCCAAACATTACGAAACTTAAGACGAGCTATCCAGAACAAGCGGAGAGGAAAACTGAGTGCAAAAGTGTTGTTTTTGCACGACAATGCCCGCCCTCACACGGCAAATCGAACAAAAGACGTCTTGACGGCCTTCAAGTGGGAGATTTTCCTCATCCACCCTACAGTCCGGACCTGGCACCTAGTGATTTCCACTTATTCCCGAAGATGAAGACTTGGCTTGCAACACAGCGCTTCGATGACGACGCAGATCTCCGCGCGGGCGTGACTGACTGGCTGGCGTCACAGGCGGCGGAATTCTACGACACGGGAATTTCAAAGCTAGTTCACCGATATGACAAATGTCTAAATTTGTTTGGCGATTATGTCGAAAAATAGTATTTTAGTTCCTCTTTCAAATGTATATAATAAAATTTTTTTCCTGTACTTAGTTTTTTTTTATCCAAAAACGTAATCTACTTTCTGAATAGCCCTCGTATTTTGCGCGTTACAAGTCTCTTATTAAATTAAAAAATACTGCTTTTCCTCCGAAATCGAACCGGGGAGCTTGCGCTTGTGAGACGCACTCGATAACCACTACACTACGGAAACTATGAACAAGTTTGACGATTTAAGTATATGAAATGAATCGTTAATTTAATTTTGGTAGTTATATTAAAAGATTATTAAAAAATATTAAAGATATTATTAAGATATTCAAAGTCAGTTTTAAATCTTTACGTAAAAACACTAACTGTTTATTACTTACTTGATTGTTTGGGTAAACTTTGGAAAAAGAGGCGTACAATAAATAGTTATTTATTACAGTTAGAATAGTTAAATACAAACACTAAAAACCTTGCGTTCTTCTATTTATAGCGGCTAAACGGTTAGTCGTATTTACATTCAGACAAAAAATCTTTAGTCAGATTTAAATTAAATTTTCTACAACTTTCTAATTTATACCTACCATTTTGCCCCACCCCATACAAATTCTCAAAAAAGTTGGAAAAATGTTTCTCAAAAAGGAAACCCTTATGGTGTTCTACATTTTCTATTTATAGCGGCAAGGTGGTTAGTGGGATCTGTGTTTTAAAACCTTTTAATTTCTGGGATAGTCAGAAATTAAATTTATTATAATTTTATAATTTGTCCTAACTTTTATAATTTTTGTAGAAAACCACATTCTTCCTTAGTTTCTCAAAAGTGAAAAAAGTGATTGATAAAAGAATCATTGCTTACCTGCTCAAAATTTTGGATTCGGCAATTGTTGAAGTTTTTCCACATTCTCTCTAGTATTTACCAAAAACAAATATAACTTTGAGTTTCATTAAATTCGTACAATAAATTTTAAAAAACAATATCTAATAGTTTGAATCCGAGACCCATGTAAAAACTAATTGTTTGTAAATTCCATGTAAGTTAGGAATTTCTTCAAGTATGCGGGCAGTATCAACATAACAAACTTCAGCTTTGTATCATCAACAGTACAGTTCGTTTGAGGAGTTAAAACGTGATCATGGAATTTCCTATGTCTAGTAGCTTGATCGTCATCTTGTGTATTGCATATTAAAATGTTTATGTTATTTTAAAGTGTTTTTACTTTTTGGAAAATAGCTTCCATCAGTGAAACATCAGTGTGCAACGACAATCTTAAAGATATTATTTAAGATCATTAACGACAGATCCTCCCGGGTCGAACACGAATACTCTAAAAATTAGATTAACCAAAGAGGTTAATTTCGTAAGAAATCCACGAAGAAAAAATTGGAAAGTGATTCATTTCAGTGTTTCGCCCCTCAAGATAATACTGGATCCGGAGCTGCCGCAATTCATCGTCCACGACAGGCTTGTGATGGCCGGCAGCATGCCATTCCACCGGACAATGCCCGCCTTCATTACACTTCATTATTCAGGCGAGAGGACAATGCGTTGATCACGAGTAATGTAACGCGCTCTCTCTTGCACACATCATGTCTGCATTTCCACTGTACTCTCTCCCTCTCTTTCGCACAAATCACGTCTCTGCACACCGATATTCAATTCATTAAGGCATAGGCCTAACGGTAACATCTTTACAGTTCCTTGCTAATGCGGGATTATCTAACTTCTGAAAAATTTGTTGTTAAAATTGTGAAATATTTTGCTTAATGTACATTTCTTGTAAAAATATCGATTTTTGTCAAATTTGACATTAAATTTTTAACAGCCGCTAATTGGGAAATTTGCATAATACAAATTATATGCTGAGGTTTGTTTTCTACTGGATATTCGCTAACAAATACTGCTGTTGAAAGCCGTTTTAATTTCAAACAGTTTTTGTGATTTTTCTCGTAGTTTGTGCACACATCCGCATGCTGCGAGATCTTTAAAATATCTACACTGTTTCGGATGCCATTTGTAAATGAAAAGTGAAGGTTATTTTTAACGTATTTGTTGTTATTATGTATTACTTTAAAATATCTACACTGTTTCGGATGCCATTTGTAAATGAAAAGTGAAGGTTATTTTTAACGTATTTGTTGTTATTATGTATTACTTTAAAATATCTACACTGTTTCGGATGCCATTTGTAAATGAAAAGCGATGGTTAGTTTTAACGTATTTGTTGTTATTATATATTACTTTAAAATATCTACACTGTTTCGGATGCCATTTGTAAATGAAAAGTGATGGTTAGTTTTAATGTATTTGTTGTTATTATGTATTACTTTAAAATATCTACACTGTTTCGGATGCCATTTGTAAATGAAAAGCGATGGTTAGTTTTAATGTATTTGTTGTTATTATGTATTACTTTAAAATATCTACACTGTTTCGGATGCCATTTGTAAATGAAAAGTGATGGTTAGTTTTAATGTATTTGTTGTTATTATGTATTACTTTAAAATATCTACACTGTTTCGGATGCCATTTGTAAATGAAAAGCGATGGTTAGTTTTAATGTATTTGTTGTTATTATGTATTACTTTAAAATATCTACACTGTTTCGGATGCCATTTGTAAATGAAAAGTGATGGTTAGTTTTAATGTATTTGTTGTTATTATGTATTACTTTAAAATATCTACACTGTTTCGGATGCCATTTGTAAATGAAAAGCGATGGTTAGTTTTAATGTATTTGTTGTTATTATGTATTACTTTAAAATATCTACACTGTTTCGGATGACATTTGTAAATGAAAAGTGATGGTTAGTTTTAATGTATTTGTTGTTATTATGTATTACTTTAAAATATCTACACTGTTTCGGATGCCATTTGTAAATGAAAAGCGATGGTTAGTTTTAACGTATTTGTTGTTATTATGTATTACTTTAAAATATGAAAATTATTATTAGAAAAAAAAACGTTTAATTTGTTAATTCTTTATTATATTCCAGCACTTGTTTTAAAGATTTAAAGTAATTATTTTTTTCAATTGTGAGGCAAACAACAAAACAAGGTATAATTTATGATGACTGTTAACAATAAATTTAAAAACAGTTTTGGAAACAGCGTATTACGGAATGCATGTTTCTGCTTTTTTACGAGAGATACTCCATAGAAGCCTAGTAGCCTATATCTACTTAGTAGGCCTATAGGCTACTTGATAGAACTTACTTTATTCACACTGTTTTTTTAAGATTAGGAAATAATCAAAAAATTGGTTTTGTGACATAACCTATAAATTATAGTAGGGTACAAGCAAAACAGTTTATATTTGTGTTATTTATATTGTTAATTTACACTGTTTGTTAAATGTTTGTGGCTTGCATTAAAATGCAAATTCTCATCTACGAGCAAATGCCTCCAGTAATTATACTAAAAGTAAATTTTCCCGTATATTCCCTAGAAACGAAAAAGTCAGAGTTGAATACGAAACGAAAATGTCGTCAACTTGACAAACTGTGCGAGTGATGAATGACATTGTGGCATGCCACGTCACAAAAGAATAACAAAACAAGAACGTGTTAGGTTATATTTGATTAATGGAACAGATAGTGTAAGGCAGACCTGTTATTAGGCCTCGTACTTCTCTTTAGGGGTGAGTTAACCCTAGTTACAGGTTGGCCAACATTACAGCTCACATTTCTAGGGTCGGGTCCCCTTTAATTCTGTAACATCATTAGATGCAATTTTCCTAAACACACTACGAGATAAACTCAACGGGGAGATGGGGGGGAGGGTCGCAGAACAAATTGTGCATTGATGAATCATTCAAAGCAATCGAATTGTGTATGCGCTAGTTGGCAACTCTAATCTTTCAGTTATTTTTACTTTGTCATTACACATACACATACACACACACACACACACACACACACACATATATATATATATATATATATATATATATATATATATATATAAATTGCGATTGTCAAAAATCGATCTCGAAATTCTGATGATACAATATTTCCATTTTTAATTCACATATAGTTTTTTAATTGAACGTTTGTCTATCTCGGTGCATATCTTTGGAGGCTAAACGACACTTCACCATTTCGATTCGACCGATTTCGTCAAACTGTCGATACGACTAGCCGCCTCGGTGGTCTAGTTCAGGGGTCTCCAAACTACGGCCCGAGGGCCACATCCGGCCCGCGGACAGATTTTGTCCGGCCCGCGGAGAGCTAGCATACTTGAAAACTCCTTTTAGAGAACATATTTTTTATAGCAAATTAAATTTAGTTTACTGAAGTATTCTAATTTTATGTAGAATAATTATTAATATGACATCTACATTGATATGGTCATGGGCTAACTACTCATAACATTGTTGTAGGCTTATTGTTATTATTTTTGTGATAAGTTGGATAATATGGTTTTGGCCCTCGGAACTTACTGGAGTAATCAGTATGGCCCTAAGGCTGGAAAGTTTGGAGACCCCTGGTCTAGTTGATAGCTTTCACCCCGAGGACCCGGGTTCGATTCCCGGCGAGGACATGGCATTTTCATACGCTCTAAATCATCCCATCGTCTGCATTAGCCCAATTGTGCACAATAGGCGGACGTTAAACACCGCAAAAAAAAAAACTGTCGATACGACTGATTTCGATTCAAATGATAGGCTACATCGATTTATATGTAGATACATATCCTAAATTTAGGCCTATATAGATTTAGACCAAATAATACATGGATTTATATGCAGATATTATACCTTACATTTAGGCCTATACATTTTCACCAAATGATGCATCGATTTATATGTAGATATCATATCTTGCATTTAGGCCTATATAGATTTTTACCAAATTTTGCTTAATTGTAGTCATTACCTAGTCCTGCCCGAATAAAGCATAATAATGGATTGCTGTTTCACAAAAAAAAAAAATAGGTTTAGCAAGTATCAAAGAAAAATTTCTGTTATTGAACAAAAAATATAAATCATATATCGTGTTTTCTCTTACTTTTTTATTTGAATTGCGATAATTTATTCGAAAACACGACAAATTAACATATCTAGTTTTTAACAACATAACCTATAAAAACTTATTATAGCCTATCAGCTGTTCAATGAAATCAGCTGATTGTTACGAATTAATATAAAATAACTGAACTTTCACTATAATTATCAATATAAATGTGTTCACTCGCATCACGTGACGCGCAAAATCCATCACAACCAGCTCTAAAACATGATATATGTTAAAACCGGAATATCGTCTTAATTAATGAAAATTAGTTGTGCTCAATTTTTTATCAAAATGAAGATTCATGACGAATCAGTATACCAAATTTGAAATAAAGGAATCTTACATTTCGAGAATAAATTGGAAAAATTTAAATAAGTTCTACCAACACAAATACAACACAGATCCCAACGAATGATAACATGGCTATTCAATAAACTGTTTAGGTTTAGTGAAAAAAACTGAACAATCTATCGCATTCCCTTATTTATATGCGATTTTTATCGTTCTTCCCAACGAATGATAACATGGTTATTCAATAAACTGTCTAGGTTTAGTGATAAAAACTGTGCTCTACTTACCTACAGTACCAAATAGTGATCATTTATCACAAAAATATTCAGTTACAAAATAAATAACGCTTTCACCTATTGGCTACAATCTAGGCCTAATTGACAATCAGAGCTTGCGATACTAGACTGTCACAACAGAAGTCATAACAAACCTAATGGGCTTCAATCTCTAATCAGGGATTAAACTGAAACTTATCGTCATTAATCTGTTTCTTTGATCCCAATAGAAATTTAAATTATTTATTATACATCTAATCTTCCAGTAGGCTAAAAGCTATTGGTAAAAGCTATAAAATATTCTATAACAAAATTAAGAAAATTCTGTTTAATATTAAATTTGCTTATGCTTCTTTACATTTCTTTTAAGAAATGCTATGAAGTGATCTGTTTCTGGCCACAGAGCTCCGAGAACTTGCATTTTTCAACTTACACACACGCGCGCGCGCGCACACACACACACACACACACACACACACACACACGCGCACACACACACACACACACACACACACACACACACACACACACACACACACACACACACACACACACACACACACACACACACACACACACACACACACACACACACACATCTTAGTAGAGTTTTATAAGAGAAGCAAGAAAAGAAAACTTACATACAACTTCGTATTAACCCAAGGACGATAAAATTAAGATAAAAAATTAAATTAAAAGATAAAAGATAAAATTAAGACGATAAAATTTCTTAACTTCTAAGACTGAAATCGATTCCATAAATACCTAAACAAAAAAAATGACTCTAGCAACTTTTTTTATTAAAAATGATCAAGAAATACGAGAACCAACCAAACTTGCATCTCGAATATCACTTAAGTCTCAAGTGATATGCAAAGATAAACAGTCACACAGATGCATTCAAATAAGACCCACTTTTATAACTCATGTGATTAACCTCGTAAAAACCGATGGGCAAAATAAAAATTAAAGTAAAAGTTTACATGATCACCAAATTTTCTTTACACTTAGCATAGTGAGAATTGAAAACATGAAGTTTGAATTACTGAATCTAGCAATGCAAGGTTTGTAAGTTTGATTAAATCGGAAGTGAAGTGAAGCAGGATTAAGCGGGATTGTCGCCGTAGATTGCTTCCGCACCGCGTCACCAGATACCGCTAATAGACTACAGTAGACCGTACACCGTTCCTTCAAACTTCATTAGCGGGAATAATTGCAAAAAAAAGCAAGGCTTCGACGCGTTTGATCTTAATGAAAAGCAATTTACCGAAACACTTAAGACTTAAGTTATCGTTGGAGCAAAGTGTGAACATAATCTTGTAGAACATGGTCTTGACATATATTCGCTCAAGTACAGGCTGCAATTAAAAGTCACGATCAAAGATCGTGTTTTAAATGAAACAATCGCGGCAAGCAGCTGTTTTGCTGACGTGATGGAAGCGGATTAAAACAAAGTAACAATAACACGGTTATTGTTTACACTTTACGCTTTCTTGAGAGAAAAATTTCAATTTTAGAATCAGCGTTGAAATTTGAGTAAATTTACTTTGAAAATACGAAAAATAAACCTTAAAATTCACGTTCGCATTTTCAAATTTTTAAACATAAAATGTAAAAAGACTACATTTTAATACTGATTACAATAGTGAAATCATTGTAAATTTTTAAAACATTGTAGGAAAGAAAAATTTAAGATTAACATACGCCATTTTGAAAAAATTGATTTTTCTTGGTAACGACAGAACGTTATAGTAAATGAATAAAATATTTTTACTGCAAGAAATTTTGTTTCTTCAAGTTTAGGCAAACGTTAGTGTTATTCTACGTGTTATATTTCTATTGTTTTAGAAAGTCAGGTAAAAAGTAGTCAAAAAATTCTTAATTTTTTATTTTCAAACAACTATTTCATTAGACTGTTATCAGTTACACTATTGTTCCTGTAGATCTACAGATACAATAAATCAGTACAGTGGTATTATTATTACATATGCAGTATCAGTGGATTCAGGAATACAATAATCATTAAATATTAATATTTATATTATATTATCATTACAGTTACTAGTTCAGTGAATGAAGACACAAAGATCAGTCAATTAGTGATGCTTGGATTACCTAATTATTGGTTCAGTGAATCTGGAGATACAGTAATGAGTTAATACATAAATGATATTTCGTTTATTTTAAATAATGGTTAGTGGATGGATACTGGTTTAGTGTAACTGAAGATGTAACCATCAGTCAATCAGTGGTATTTATATTAGTTTCAGTAAATCTTTAGATACATTTATCTATATGTAGGTCATACATAATTCAATGGATCTGGTGATACAATAATCAAACAGTAGTATTTAGATATTACTAGATACTAGATAGATAGTATTTAGATAATACTAGTATCAGTAGTTATTGGTTCAGGGAATTTATAGATAGGAATATCTGGACTATACTAATATCGTTGTTATTTTTTCAGTGAATTTGTAGATACAAAGTATTTGGTTTAATACCATCATGGTTATTGATTCATTGGTTCTGGAAATATAATAACCAATCAATAAATAATGCACACAGGTTTATTTTTATCAGTCTTTTAATCACCAAGTGCTTTCTGTATCGTTTGTGAAAATATAAATAACAATACACTCTTACTAGTGAGAGAAGAATATTTTTTTTCTAACCTAATATTTTATGTCTGGAGACTAAGATATAAAAAAAAAAATTACTTATGTTATATTTGAATTATCAATATTGA
Organism: Callitettix versicolor; assembly: GCA_022606455.1. Classification (NCBI taxonomy): domain Eukaryota; kingdom Metazoa; phylum Arthropoda; class Insecta; order Hemiptera; family Cercopidae; genus Callitettix; species Callitettix versicolor. Next base: position 69,899,562 of record CM040189.1, read on the forward strand.
ATTATGGTTGCTGGATCAATGTATCTGATATATGAGCCTATTGATCAGACAATCAGGTTTAAATATCAGTGAAGTCAAAAATACAAAGACCTAACATTGGTATTTGTAGTACATATAATATGATTATTGGTTGATTATTATCAACCAGTGGTATTTTGATTTTAAGGTTTAAGAGAAAAAACTTCAATGTCAATAAAAGGTATAGGTCAGGTTTGGAGAAAGTAGAAGCTTGGTTATATTACAAATACGTTTTACCACTGGTTGAAGCCCCAAGGGTGTGTTGACGTGCAGAGTCATAGGCCTATCGTATAACAACACAACAGTTCAATAAATAAAAAGCTTTCATAGCGAAGCGGGCACTTGAATGTATATATAATAGCCGTCTCATTTTTTAAAGGTTATATCGTTGGTTTGAATGGAGTGGTTAGCGGTGAAGGGGGAGAGCAATTAAAAGTCAGTCGTTCAGAAGGGTGTTGTTTTGTTTGCCCAACTCTTGAAAACATTTAGCTATCAACAAGACACTCGACTCTGTAAGGGCGCCCACACCTGTTCTGTCCTCTAGACTACTAGAGGCACGATAATAGTGGTGATGTTTCCTTTTTATTTTCTGTCAGGAATAACAGCTGACATGCTGGAAAAATTTGTGTAAAAAATGTTCACAAACTTTCTGAATAATTCCGATTTAGAATTTATTGATAAAAAGCCGAACAGATTTTGCATGAATTTTTGTCACTTATGACAATTTACAAGTAGGAGCCTATGTTTGAAGTAAGAAGTTAGAAGGTAAATACTAAAGGAACAAAACTATTTTTTGAAGTGAAAACTTCACTTTTTTTGGATGGGCAAAAAGCATTGAACTCGCGTCAAATTTTATAGCGACACCGTCACCGCTACCATGAGATATACATATGTATACTGTGTATAGTATATAAAATATTATAGGATGTACGCCACGCGTATATACTATATATCGTTGGGCACTTTTTGGATGGGCAAAAACCATTGAGCTCGCATCAGATATAGCGACACCGTCACCGCTACCATGAGATATATAATGAATATATGTATATATAAATAGTATAGAATGCACGCCACTCGTATATACTATATATATATATCCTTTCATATAAAAGTATGGTGTATATGTATATGTCACCATGTATACACGAATTACACAACAAAATATAAATAAACAATAATACGAATTGTATACTGGCTACTGGCATCTGTCTCTTTCTAATTCTGTACTCTACATATGCATGTGCTTTTTCTACAGTATATACGTAGTTCACAAAGTATAAAGAGCACGTGTTTTTATATATACTGTTAATATTCTTCTTTTTGTTTTCAAAATCTTCAAATAAACAATAAAAAAATTAATTATTTTAGAAATTATTCCCTAAATATTCCAAGACATTCAAAAATGCACAACGTTATTGTTCAAGTTTTCACTTCTGTCGGCACTCCCGGAGTTCAGCCCGCAGTTTTTTGTTCTTATGTGTAGACTAACATGTGACAGTCAAACAGGCATCTATGAAAAAATATGTTTGGGCTCAAAGGTACTGAAAAAAGAATAGCTCCATCAAAATCATACTTTTTACTACTATCACATTATTTCCTTCACACTCTATATACAGTGAATGTAAAATCATAAAAAAAGCTATGAAAAAAACATTACAGAAATGTATTAATTTAATTATTGGAGTAATCTCACATTACGTGCTTCGAAAACGTGACTGAATTTCCAAGATTGTATTAACTTCAAATGAACGAATATTTCGATTCCTCGAAATCTTAATTTTATTTTTTTGAAAACGATAAATTTAAAAAAATACCTTTTTATCTCTTTTCGCATTCATAATAAGCAATGAAATCTGCAAATATTCGCAATTTAAATTCTCAAATTTTTATTTCATTCTCGTACTTTCAATCAAATCCTGTGTATTACTAAGATGGCCGCTCTAATGTTTCATTTATCAGAACAAAAATCGCTATTAAAAAATTAATACAGTTTATAAACACGAGCACGCATACTCGAACACAAGTAATTGCAATTTCAATTTACGATTTAGCCTATTCGAATATGTTATTCACCAAGGCCTTCTGTAGCTGTAGATTTGTACGTAGGCCTGTTTATTTAACCTCGATGTAATATATATTAATATTAAGACTTGATGAAGTAATGCATTATTCAACAGAAACTAATAGCTCTAAAGAAGCAGTCTCTGCTATCACCATTTAGATTATACTTGAACTGTAAATTATATTAGGTTTTATTTGTAATAGTCTTGTCTAAACAGGAAATACTGATTTACACTTATGCAAAACCAATAAATTTACAAATATTCGTATAAATAGTACATTTAAAAGCCTAACTGGTTTTTTACTGTCTTATTATACGAAGCCTATAGTGGAGAATCGATTATAAGATTTGATCGATCTATTTTCAGATCCACGGAGTACAAAAAGTGTTTTTTTACTTACGTTAAATGTCAGTTCATCTGTGATTAGTGTTTGTTAGTAGCTGAATACTAACTTCAATGTTTTTCTTAATAAATTTGGCGCGTATCATCTAACGACGAAATCTTGCTCAAATGCAGTCAATAAGTACCCAATCAAAACGAATGAGTTGGTGTTTTATAACCCGGAAAATACGTTACGAGAGACAATGCCTAAAAAAATTAGCATAATTTCTCAAAATTGTTTCACAAGATTTTGCTAAAGTTATGGTCAGTAGGCTATATGGAGATAGGCCTAAATGAGTCAATGTACCATATTTGAGTGAATGGAATGTTATGGTTTCAAATTCTTGCTTTTTATTTTGTTATGGTGAATTCTTGCTTTTTGAATTTACAACCGATCCGTAAATGTTTCGATTTTCACTTTTGCTACAATTAAGTGAATTATAAAGCTTAAAATGAAAAAAATATTTTATGTACTAGGCCTATTCATGAACTTGAATAAAATTTCATCAAAATCTTTAAAGCCTTTTTCAAAAAATCCAATTTTTGACAGTTTTTGTTGACAAAACGTGGTTCGAAAAACTTGTTTTTAAAAATTAAAAGTAATTTTAGATATGACTGTTCTGATGTCATCAAAATCGGTTAATTAGTTTACAGACACATTGTCAGTCAAAACACATGCACGCGCGCTCGCGCACACACACACACACACACACACACACACACACACACACACACACACACACACACACACACACACAGAAAGAGAGAGAGGGGGGAGGAATTGATGTGCAAGTAAAAAACATTTTTGGGGTCTTATGGAAACTAAAAACGGATAGATTTATCAAAATCGTAAGATCGATTTTTCACAATCACGATTATTCTTTATAGACCGACTTCGTTTAGTGTGAAAATAATTAAATGCATACAAATTTGTTCAAATGTATTTCATAAAGTTCACAAATAAAATTCAAATGTGAAAACAATTCAGTTCGGATGTTATCTGTGTTATAAACACTTTAAAAATTATTTAATTTATACAAATTTGTTTATCGGATTGTACAAAAATGATCATAGGAAAAATTATAGAAAAAAATAAACCTTGAGCGCGTCAACTTTGTTTAGGTTTTTTCATTTAAACTCTTTTTTTTCATGTTTACTACATTAACTAGTTGTGATTCTTCATATACATCCAAAGTTGTTTTAGGAAATAATTGAAAGGAAGAAAGTTTGTGTCGTATTTTTCATTTCAAGTCGACTGTTCGGCATTTGGTTTGGTGTTTGTTTCTTTGTTACGCTGTTTCGAACAAACGCATTGACCGATTGTTTTGAAATTTGGTATGAATGTACCTTGTATAAATCCAGAACAACGTCCATGTAATAGTTTTCCCTGTTTAACTCCGTTTTAAGATGGCGGCCTCTAATGTACAATAACGAGGGTACGGAGTTTTATTTAAATGCATTAACAGATTTTTTAAAATTTTGATACGACCATTCTTTGTATAAAGTCCAAATGACGAATGTATAAGATTCCCGCTTTTATTTCAGTTTCAAGATGGCAGCTTCTGATTAAACAAGGACGAAACTCATTTACCGGTCGTTTTGAAATTTAGTACAAAGGTACCTTACATTAGCTCATACGATGTATGTGTAAGATGTTTTCCCATTTAGACCTACTTCCTTTTGAAGATGCCGGTCTGTGATTTGTAATGATGAGTGTACACAGTTTCAGCCAAACGCATTGTTTTGAAGTTTGGTACGAAAGTGCCTTACAAAAAACCTAAACGACATATGTGTAAGATGTTTTCCCATTTAGACCTACTTCCTTTTGAAGATGCCGGTCTGAGATTTGTAATGATGAGTGTACACAGTTTCAGCCAAACGCATTGTTTTGAAGTTTGGTACGAAAGTGCCTTACAAAAAACCTAAACGACATATGTGTAAGATGTTTTCCCATTTAGACCTACTTCCTTTTGAAGATGCGGGTCTGTGATTTGTAATGATGAGTGTACACAGTTTCAGCCAAACGCATTGTTTTGAAGTTTGGTACGAAAGTGCCTTACAAAAAACCTAAACGACATATGTGTAAGATGTTTTCCCATTTAGACCTACTTCCTTTTGAAGATGCCGGTCTGTGATTTGTAATGATGAGTGTACACAGTTTCAGCCAAACGCATTGTTTTGAAGTTTGGTACGAAAGTGCCTTACAAAAAACCTAAACGACATATGTGTAAGATGTTTTCCCATTTAGACCTACTTCCTTTTGAAGATGCCGGTCTGTGATTTGTAATGATGAGTGTACACAGTTTCAGCCAAACGCATTGTTTTGAAGTTTGGTACGAAAGTGCCTTACAAAAAACCTAAACGACATATGTGTAAGATGTTTTCCCATTTAGACCTACTTCCTTTTGAAGATGCCGGTTTGTGATTTGTAATGATGAGTGTACACAGTTTCAGCCAAACGCATTGTTTTGAAGTTTGGTACGAAAGTGCCTTACAAAAACCTAAACGACATATGTGTAAGATGTTTTCCCATTTAGACCTACTTTCTTTTGAAGATGCCGGTTTGTGATTTGTAATGATGAGTGTACACAGTTTCAGCCAAACGCATTGTTTTGAAGTTTGGTACGAAAGTGCCTTACAAAAACCTAAACGACATATGTGTAAGATGTTTTCCCATTTAGACCTACTTCTTTTTGAAGATGCCGGTTTGTGATTTGTAATGATGAGTGTACACAGTTTCAGCCAAACGCATGGTTTTGAAGTTTGGTACGAAAGTGCCTTACAAAAAACCTAAACGACATATGTGTAAGATGTTTTCCCATTTAGACCTACTTTCTTTTGAAGATGCCGGTTTGTGATTTGTAATGATGAGTGTACACAGTTTCAGCCAAACGCATTGTTTTGAAGTTTGGTACGAAAGTGCCTTACAAAAAACCTAAACGACATATGTGTAAGATGTTTTCCCATTTAGACCTACTTCTTTTTGAAGATGCCGGTTTGTGATTTGTAATGATGAGTGTACACAGTTTCAGCCAAACGCATTGTTTTGAAGTTTGGTACGAAAGTGCCTTACAAAAAACCTAAACGACATATGTGTAAGATGTTTTCCCATTTAGACCTACTTTCTTTTGAAGATGCCGGTTTGTGATTTGTAATGATGAGTGTACACAGTTTCAGCCAAACGCATTGTTTTGAAGTTTGGTACGAAAGTGCCTTACAAAAAACCTAAACGACATATGTGTAAGATGTTTTCCCATTTAGACCTACTTCCTTTTGAAGATGCCGGTCTGTGATTTGTAATGATGAGTGTACACAGTTTCAGCCAAACGCATTGTTTTGAAGTTTGGTACGAAAGTGCCTTACAAAAAACCTAAACGACATATGTGTAAGATGTTTTCCAATTTAGACCTACTTCCTTTTGAAGATGCCGGTTTGTGATTTGTAATGATGAGTGTACACAGTTTCAGCCAAACGCATTGTTTTGAAGTTTGGTACGAAAGTGCCTTACAAAAAACCTAAACGACATATGTGTAAGATGTTTTCCCATTCTTTTATGTTTCAAGATGGCGGTCTCTATTGTAACGATGGGTCTAGTATTTTAGTCTTATGGAGCTGTTTCCTGTAAGACTGGCTGAACGGCCGTAACCTGTCGTAATATTGACCGCTTAAAGGAGAACGTGCATGCAATTCCCAATAATTTTAGTCCAATTACATTTTTTTCTAAAACTGTTACGGTTATGGGTAAAATTAGCGAAAAGGTTCGAGCGCGATAAAGAGCAGTCATGAAGCGGTGGCCAACCAATTAATAAAGAATATACTGCCAGGTCTATTGTTCTTTAAACTACTAGTTTAACAAAAAAATTATTAATTACGTATTCCCTATAAGTTGGCACTTGAACTATAGGCTACAATAAATTAAAACCCAGAAATATAGAGTAGTCACGTGACACAGGCAAGAGCAGCTTGATCCCGTCCTAGGGTCGACGGGGAGGTGGGGTTAAATATCTTAATTAAGTTAACGCCGAAAACCGATTTTTCATTTTCAAACGAAACATTTTTCTCGCGAGAAACCATTATGTAAGGTATTAACCAGCACCGCGTTACTAATAGTGGAACCGAGGGGCGAAAATGAGAAACAAAGTTGAGGACCACAAAAAAACTATAGGATGACGTGGCTGATTGACGAGGAAACAGCGCTACTAACGGCGATCACTCAAACTAATTTGATGATATCATTAGGCAACTGGGTTTTTACACAGAAAAGTATTAGTTATAGGCAGAAAAAAATAAAATTGAGGGATGTCATTCACAGATAAGGGATTCTAAGAAAAGAACATAATAATATTTCTTCAAGAATTAGGCTTATTTGTTGTTTTATGACTGTTCAATTAAAAGAAAGTACTATAATAAAAATATAATAATGAATTTTACAATCACATCAATAATACAATCAATTTTACAATCAAATAATAAAATGAAATTATTGCGTCATGCAGAGTTTCGCTAACGTCATAGAAACAAATTTCGAAAAAGTAACACGACATCTCATAAATAAACATGTTAACTTCAAAATATTTTTTATTCCGTAAAATTCATAAATGTTTTTCAAAATATGATTTCATAATCGCACTCAGCGTTTAAATATTCTTAATTAAATTAAAACTTTAAATATTCAAATTGCATTGAAAATGCGAAAAGATAACGCTTATCTTTTAAAATTATGAACAGTAGAGTGCTAAATAAACACACACACACACACACACACACACACACACACACACACACACACACACACACACACACACACACACACACACACACACACACACACATATATATATATATATATATATATATATATATATATATATACATACATACATAGGCCTATATATTACATCGCGTTTTTTGTAAAAAGTTTTAACAATAGATAATTGACAATGATTTTAATGCAAACGTCCAGGGTTTAAAAATCTTGATAGGAAAAAATAATTACCTAACTTTTCAGTTAAAAAATAATTACAGTTGATAACAATGTAAGTGCCAGTTACAGGTGTCTTGACACACTCATTAGTCAGAATACTGTATTTCAAATCACATTAAACGTAATAAAAATGAATTTTAATTGGATGTGGATTAAAACTCTAGGATAATTTTTAATATATATATATATATATATATATATATAACCCTGAGTGTATTTAATCGTAAACAAGCCATAACTCTATACAAGTTTATTCAATATAGGCCTAATATTATCAAACAGGCTATGTTGTTAATTAAAACAAAATAATTACATCAATCACCTAAATTATTTGTAACCCTTAGGGCGAAAAACATTTAAATATTTCTATACTAAAAATTAAAATACCGTCAAGTAAAATCGGAAGCACTGACAATAAAAACTTCATTTGAAACAGCTGTGGTGCGAATTCAGCTGTTTACATGAACAGTACAGCGGTACAGCTCTTTAACGTCTTCTAGTTTGAACCTATTTGATTCACTAGGCCCAAAAACTTACTATGGTTATAACCTGTACAAGCTCGTTACTTATAGGCTTACCCGTTTCAAAATAACGGCTAATGAAAACTTAAAAATTTCAATTGCCCTTCAAAAAATCAGATTGCACAATCATAACCATAACTTTGACATTTTCAATTGTTAATACAATTTGACAGTTTAAACTGAATTAATTTTCGCATTTTTGTTATAAAATACAAACATTTTCGCATATTTAAATAATCGATTTAACGTTAAATGGTTACTGTTGGCATTTTACCAACTGAATGCTTTCTATTGCTTTGAACATATTTTACTATTTAACAATCCCGTAATTGAAAATATTAATTTATGCATAGGCCTACTTTAACTAAATACGGATTTCTATATAACTGTAATTTTAAAAAAATGCTAATGTAATTTTTTTCGATTTTTTTATAAAGTACTAAAATGTTCCCATTTTCGGGGTTTTTGGAAATTTGTCAAGATACATTTGCTTGCTGTAGCCTAATTATTGTTAACCTTTCCTAGGATTAAAAACCAGATTGTCGAACTCAATAGTTCATCAAACTCAATGTTTTGGGGTTTCCCAGTCTAGGCCTACAGTAACGAAACTTTCTCAAACATATTTTAAATTTTACGATTGAACTTTCTCCGAATTTAATCGGTCCGCGTGTACAGTTAAGGCTACGTTGTAACCCTACACGAGAAGGTGTTAATTAATTATTCACTATTATTTAAACAATTACACGCTACTGAAACCTACCGGCTATTAATTATGGAATAATAAATCATGTAATTTTAAACAAATTATGCAAATTACGCATTAATCTTGGTGCGTGTGTTCTTTTATTTTAATTAGTTGAGTTTAAAAAAATATTAAACAAGACAATATTTACTATCTGAGCGCGATCTTTCCTGCAGCTATTTTCGCCAATGCGATAATTAGTCTACCATTGTACTGTGGAACTGTTTAGGAATTCCACTTGATAAATTCGATCTTTTAAAGGTATAAAAAATAATTAACAAAGCAGCAAACCACAATATCGGATTTTACAAACATGTAAATGACTAACAGTTCCGTCTGGAAATGACTATATCTGTTTCCATCCATACCACGTACTCACGCAAGCACGCACACAAACGTAACAACCAAACTTAACGTAGGCCTATAAGAAATTTTTTCAAGCAATTAGGTTGCTTGGTATTCGTGAAGATTCTTAGGCCTAAGTGATGAAAAAATACGACACAAAATTCCTCAAAAAAATAAATAAAAACAATTTGGAAGCCAGGAAAATTGGCCTATTTTTTTCATCTGCCTCTCAGATTCTGTTTAAACTTTGAACGTATTTGAAGAATCATAACTAGTTAATGTGGTAAAAATGAAAAAAAGAGTTTAACTGAAAAAAACCTAAACAAAGTTGATGCGCTCAAGGTTTATTTTTTTACTATAATTTTTCCTATGATCATTTCTGTAAAATCCGATAAACAAATATTGATAAATTAAGTTTTTTTTTTAAAGTGTTTATCTCGATAACACCCGAACTGAATTGTTTTTACATTTGAATTTTATTTGTGCAGTGTACTTATGAACTACATTTGAACAAATTTAATTAAACTCGTAAAGACCTATTTTAAATAGTTTTTTTTTGTCCTAAAAAGTCATCGAACATTTTTTTAAATTGAAAATAGTGTCGAGATACGTGCAAACAGATCTACAAACCAAATTGTATCTGTTAATTAGTGTTCATTAGTTACAAAAAAACACGCGCGGGCACGTATACTCAAGGAGAGAAGGGAAAAGATTCAGAGAGAGAGAGAGAGAGAGAGAGAGAGAGAGAGAGAGAGAGAGAGAGAGAGAGAGAGAGAGAGAGAGAGAGAGAGAGAGAGAGAGAGAGAGAGAGAGAGAGAGAGAGAGAGAGAGAGAGAGAGAGAGAGAGAGAGAGAGAGAGAGAGAGAGAGAGAGAGAGAGAGAGAGAGAGAGAGAGAGAGAGAGAGAGAGAGAGAGAGAGAGAGAGAGAGAGAGAGAGAGAGAGAGAGAGAGAGAGAGAGAGAGAGAGAGAGAGAGAGAGAGAGAGAGAGAGAGAGAGAGAGAGAGAGAGAGAGAGAGAGAGAGAGAGAGAGAGAGAGAGAGAGAGAGAGAGAGAGAGAGAGAGAGAGAGAGAGAGAGAGAGAGAGAGAGAGAGAGAGAGAGAGAGAGAGAGAGAGAGAGAGAGAGAGAGAGAGAGAGAGAGAGAGAGAGAGAGAGAGAGAGAGAGAGAGAGAGAGAGAGAGAGAGAGAGAGAGAGAGAGAGAGAGAGAGAGAGAGAGAGAGAGAGAGAGAGAGAGAGAGAGAGAGAGAGAGAGAGAGAGAGAGAGAGAGAGAGAGAGAGAGAGAGAGAGAGAGAGAGAGAGAGAGAGAGAGAGAGAGAGAGAGAGAGAGAGAGAGAGAGAGAGAGAGAGAGAGAGAGAGAGAGAGAGAGAGAGAGAGAGAGAGAGAGAGAGAGAGAGAGAGAGAGAGAGAGAGAGAGAGAGAGAGAGAGAGAGAGAGAGAGAGAGAGAGAGAGAGAGAGAGAGAGAGAGAGAGAGAGAGAGAGAGAGAGAGAGAGAGAGAGAGAGAGAGAGAGAGAGAGAGAGAGAGAGAGAGAGAGAGAGAGAGAGAGAGAGAGAGAGAGAGAGAGAGAGAGAGAGAGAGAGAGAGAGAGAGAGAGAGAGAGAGAGAGAGAGAGAGAGAGAGAGAGAGAGAGAGAGAGAGAGAGAGAGAGAGAGAGAGAGAGAGAGAGAGAGAGAGAGAGAGAGAGAGAGAGAGAGAGAGAGAGAGAGAGAGAGAGAGAGAGAGAGAGAGAGAGAGAGAGAGAGAGAGAGAGAGAGAGAGAGAGAGAGAGAGAGAGAGAGAGAGAGAGAGAGAGAGAGAGAGAGAGAGACAGACAGACAGACAGACAGACAGACAGACAGACAGACAGACAGACAGAGAGACAGAGACAGAGACAGAGAGAGACTTCCAAGTAAAACCACGTTTTTGGATTCAGAAAAACTGATAGGCCTAACGGATAGATCAGTCATAACAGCAAGATCAGTTTTTTCACTTCATGTTTTTTTATAAGGCTAGTAAATAACGAAAACGTTTGTTTATTTATTGGTTTATTCAAGAATCTTTAATTTATTTTATTTTAATTATTTTACTTAACGTTCACAGTTAGACTAATGGGGACGAGGGTATCGGCGTTAACAGTAAGGGTTAAAAGAACGGCAGTATTGCGCCTCGAACCCACGACAGTTCAGAGAAGCAGCAGATTGACCGGTGCTTTATCCATATCGACTACCGAGTTCTGTTATATTTTCATATATGCTACACTGATTTCCTTTAAAAAAAAACAATTAAACTAGCTTAAAATTTAATTTAATTAATTAATTTTAATTTAATTTTAATTAAATTAAATTAAAATAAATTGATCAAGCGCTGAGACAGTTGATAGTCTTTGAACCAGATTTTAATCAAACAGTGATACGCTTCTTTATATATAAGGTCGAAGTTAAACAGGGCATTTTGGTTAAAATGAGGAAAGAATTGCGATGTTTTCACTTTATTTTACCAGGTTTTAAGATAAATGTCATAAGAAAATGTCTTACAATTTTTCGATTTACTTTTAAAACGCTACAATACTATTACTGAAAAACAGACTCGACAGTCTTATGTTGATAAACAGGTGTAATCGAATCTACCAGAGCGGGCAATCATTTGTAGCATAGGCCTACTAAGGATGCTTTACATCTCAGATGTGCTCATCTATAAAAATCCTGATTAGGGGTTGAGTTACCCCTCTCTCGCAACGAGGACAAGTGAAGTTGTTAAAGTGATTACAATCGACGCTCGCGTGAAGTCGTGAAATATATTCGCTTCATTAACCTTTACCCCTCCTCCTTAAGTCCCTCGTACATGGCGTGGTATTCCCATGTATTGTCTGCTATGCTAACTAGCTTCTGACTAGATAAGCCTACGTAAGCAATATTGTTAGAAGTTGTAGAATGCGTATATAGGTTACATATAGAAGAATTAAAAGAGAAAAAAGTAATTAATACTATATTTTATAATTTCATTATAAGTAAATTTCTATTGGAAAATGAGCTATTGGAGCGGCCATTATGTCAAGATCTAAAATCGGGACTTTGGAACAATCCTGACCTCAAAATCACTTTTTAAGAGGGTTGTTAAATTTTACACACACACACACACACACACACACACACACACACACACACACACACACACACACACACACACACACACACACATATATATATATATATATATATATATATATATATATTGAACACCAAATTTAACCAAAATCGGTGAATTAGTTTGTGTTTAGCGATGTGCACAGACGGCAAGACATCCAAGTAAAAAGTACTTTTTTAGCAGACCTGGAAAAGAACTTTTCTCACGATCGTCATACTTTTTGTAGTGAGAAAGAAAAATTTTAATGGCTAAATACTTCTCGTCTCATTACAGATAGAAAAATGAAACAAACATTTTGTAGAATATTACCTGTTGTATGTAGAGAATGAGTTTAAAATCAAGTAGAAAAGGCCTGTGTAGATTGTGGTAAAAATTCATAAAATGTTGATTTAAATTTTTTATAAGAAGTAAAAAGTAGGATTTCTTTCTTTAAACTTAAGTTTAAAGAATTTATTAGTTCACTAACAAAAGAAATTTACGGTTTTTTATTGAAATTAAAAACAGGAGTAAAATGGAAAAAAAACAAACTTTCACAGACATTGATTTTAAACTTCTTTCATTTCAAATTGGTTACTTAATTATAGTGGTTATACTCTTTCAACAAATTTTGAAAAAAAATCTGATGAAGAGATTTTGAGAAATAATTGATTGAGATTGAGAAATTAATTGATTTTCCTTTTTCTCTGGCTGTACTCTTTGGCGTAATAAATTAAAGGAAGTTCGTGTGTTTGCATTATTTATTTTCCACTTTTTACCTTTCAATAAATACTAGTAGTACAAAGAGCAGTATACTTCGCGGTATATTTTTGGCCACCGCTCCACAACAGCTGTCTGGTGCGCTCGAAACCTTTTCAACCAATTTAACTGGCAATGTTACTGAACAAATTTTATTGGAAATTGTTTCAATTACCACTCTTTCTCCATGAAGCGGTCAAAATTATGATAAGTCTTGCCGTTCATCCAATAATACAGGACTACACTCGTTATCAGTAGACGACTGCATCTTAAAGAGTCAATGCGTTTGCCCAAAACTGCGTAACAAACCAAACGCCGAACGATCGAGTTGGAAAAGAGACTTCAGGGGATATTACACTATCATAGAAACATCAAATTTCTTTCTTCAAAGATCTTTGACGATATAAATTTGACGGTTGTTTGATGATGTAACCCTTTTATCAAACTTTGATGAATTTTTGACATGTTGTAATCTTTGACAAAGATTTTCAAAATACGTAGGTATAACCTCAAATTTTGTCATTTCATGTTTGTTTCACATTATTCCTTCCGTTGTATATAATTTAAAACGATGGTGTCATGGATTTTTGAAACAATAACATTAATTCTACAATATGAAAAAGAAATGTTTGCGAAAATTCCATATTAATTGTTACAAAAACCGAGATTTAAAATATGTTAATTTTTAAAAATCGTCTATTTTAATCACGACCTTCCAAATTCAGTTCTTTAATAGTAGTAGATCGTTCTTTTTTGTATTTATGTTCGAACCTAAACTTGTTTTTTTCGTTTTCCTCTCTTTTTATTTAATACCACTATAGCAAGGTAAGCGTTTGATGCAGCAGTATAACAAGTCATGCATTACAACTCCTGCATTTGGCAACCATAACCCGAAAATATATCTAGTTAATAACCCAGCTGGTCAAAAAAATTTGACGAATATAATATGCTTCCTTTGATATATACAACTTTGACAAATATTTGAATCTCATATATGGTCAAAGTTTCTTCAAATGTTTGACAAAAATATCTTTGACAGTGTAATATGCCCTTCGTGCAATGCACAGGGCAATAATTCTTTTATCATGTTCATCCATAATTTATTTACAAATAAATCATAACAAAATCTAAACACATCTCATATTATTTACTTATACACGTTTGTAAAAAAAAAACAAAGCAGTAGAAATATATAAATAAGAAATATTTTAAGAGGTATCAATATAATTATAGTTGTTGTCTCCAGCATTAGGACTTGTAGTTTTTGCAAACATTTGAAATTGTAATCTTTGCAACTGATATCAACTGATAAGCGCACTAAACATGCAAATCCATTCAGGGCAAATAAAGGCACGAGTGTACAATGCTTAAGCAAATAAACCGACACGCAGCTGTCTCGCTAATTTAAAATATTATTACGTTAGGCCTGTATTAAACAACATTGTTAGGCTATATTGTACGTGCTGAATTAAAAATTCAAAAATTAATAGGCACTTGGTTAATTTACAAGTTTTTGAAAATATGATTTGACGAATAGTTATTGCAGTAAACGCAAAAAATGTGCGTAATTTATTATTTTCAATTAAACTTTAATTGTTATATTATGAACATTTTAGCGTTCATTAAGATGGTGAAATCAAATTCTCAAAAATTAATAAGGAAAAACTTTAAAAATTTAAAGATTTTGAAGAAAGCAATATTTGAACTGATTTTGATGGGTAACGAATTGTAAAACCTATTATCTAAATCAAACGGATCAAAATTGCCAACATCACACACACACACACACACACACACACACACACACACACACACACACACACACACACACACACACACACACACACACACATCCAAGTAAAATCCATTTTTCGGTTCATCGAAATGTAAAGAACGAATTTTTCACTATCACCAAATTTACTTTATACTTTGTATAAAATAAAAATGGGACCATGTTTATGTTTGTATAACTCATAAATTTATATTTTATTTTAATTATTGTTTAGGGTAAGATTAATGTGTCATTGTTCAAGGTTTTGATTTTTTTTCGTAATCTCTGTAGGCTAATATATATATATATATATATTTATTTATTTATTTACATAATACATATAGCTACAACTAACTGTATTAGCTAACCAGCAATTTATTATCCAATAAATAATTACAACAGTTTATAAGGTTATTGTCCAATTTCAACACCTTTAATCACACCACACCTAAACTGCAACACTATGAACCCTAAACCAACTCAAAAGGCTTCAGTTGTCAAAAAGGTGTTGTCAAGCAGCTGAAGTAATTCAACTTTTTTTTTGTTGATGGAGTTATTTTTTGGCTTGCTTTTGTATTTCGACTTCTACTGGTTCAGTTTACGACCTGTGTATAGAATCATTACTGACGTGCCAAGGAGCTTTAACTATAGCCCTTAACTTTATTTTGAAAAGTCCGAATAATTTTAACAAATCTGTTAACATACAGTACCTTTTTTTAGCACTTTTTTATATAGCAGCAGTTTCCTCAGTTGGATACCTAATTGTTCGCGTTTTTTCTTAACATGTTCTTTCCAGCGTTGTGTAGTGTCAAGGGTTATACCAAGATATTTTGCACTATTAGCATGCGTTAGGCCAACTATATGTGGATTAGGCCTAATACAGACTGGATTATATATCATATTTCATATTTATAAAATTTTACATGTAAATGTTTGGTCTCATTAAGCTTGATGCGCAATTTTTTAGTCCAAAACGTGACATGGTCAGCCATGTTTTTGTAGTTTATTTTTTCAGTATCTACAACATCCTCACCAACAGCCAAGATAGCAGTGATCAAAATATATTATATGATTAAAGGGTAGTGTGTGTGTGTGTGTGTGTGTGTGTGTGTGTGTGTTTGTGTGTAAGTGTGCGTGCATGCATGTTTTGTACTTTTACGATTTAAAGCCAAATCTATAGCACGCAGAGATCTGAAATTTTAACTTAGGTGGACATTAGAAAATCGGGCAGCACATCGAATCCGGATTTTAAAATTTTAAATTAGATTTCATTAAATTAACTATTTAGCTGAAAATTATGTTTGTTTATATTAGAACATTAATGGTGGAAACGTTTGCGTTTCAAGGGCAATGTAATTTATAAACTTGCATTGAATACAGGAAGAATTGAAATCTTCAATATTTTATTGTTTACAACTTTCATTTGTGAAACTATTTGTGTTCTAAAACGATTTAAAATCACCGAGGATGTAAGGTGATTCTCTACAGCTGTTACCGGTGAAGGTATTTAGAAATAGGTTTTTGTGGTTGTCAGACTAAAACAGCTGTTATGACCGTTCATCTTTCTAAAGCCAGCTGTTGCATTAGGTATAAGTGTTTTCGTATATACTATACGATGATTTGTTTATTTAATATCAATTCTCTTTGAATGCTTTAAGCGATACGATACGTTCAACGATTATAGATATTTATGATTATCGGGATATTAATTTCACTGATGCGCACTGAAGCGATGCGATGTACTACACGATAAGCAACTTAGGCTTTGTTAAAAGAAATTTGAATTTTGTTGACTCAGTTGTAAACCTAACTGATGAATCTCTGATACATCGTGACTGTCCATAACGAGATCACGATTTGTGAGAGTAATCTCTGAAGGTAATGTTTTGCTTTAATAAACAAATTTGTTCAAAAAAACTTAACCAGTTTCTCGTTCTTCTGAGAGAACTTCAATTCTTCAAGTTCAAGTTTGTTTATGTTTTAGCACCGGTTTTTACAAAGCTTTGTCAAACTTTGCTAAGTCATATCTACAACGACTAAACACACTTCCGCGTTTATAGCAGTCTTCGTTTTTGTTTAGAGTTTCAAGATAATCGACACAATTATTCACAAATTTTGCTGAAACTATTGAGTAAGTATCCAACTCTTTCATCTGGACTTTTTTCAATGTAACCTCCCTCAATTTTCCTAAATTTTAAAGCTCCGAATCCATTTTTACTTCCTGATATTTAAACTCGACCATGTTTGTCTATTTATTGTTTCTTTAACTATCTATCTGTTAATAAATACAGTTCTCCATGTACATTTATGTGTGTCTGGATCACTAGCAATCAAGCGAACTTTTTCACAACCTGACACTACCTTTCACAACTGATTTAGTTTCACTGATATTAAAGCAGATAGGCTATCTCTTTTCAGCTAAATCTCGTTCGTTATTCAACTCTCGAACATTCACTTCTTCACCTGCATTAGCTAACAATCTAAGCGACTCGTCAAGTTCTTTTTTACTGTCTTTGCAATCTTTAAACTCAACTTATACGTATTGAAGATATTAAAGTTTAGCATCTATGACTAGGTTTCATCTGTCCCATAAAAAATACACTCGTCAAATGAGGATGTTGTAGTAGCCTATAGTTATTTTTCAGCATTGGAGGTAAACATGTAGGTGCACTTGTATAATCTCAAGAATATTAAACACACATTTTTCGTATAATTTCGTAAACTTCCTTGAAACGGAAGAAGAGAAATTTCATGGATTCCACTGCGTGAGCGCTAACAGATTTCAGTTTTTGGAGAAACTAGTTTCTGTAATCTTGCAGAATCAAAATGCAAAATTCAGATAAGTTATACTACTAAACAAGAAAGTACTAGAGTGATTTTTAAAGTAAAGTATCACAAACAAGGGTTATTTTTAATTAATTTTATGAACGACGAAATCAATGAAGATATATTCTTCCGTGCTCGCCACTTTTTCGCCTACTTACACTAAAAACTACCAGTAGGCCATGTCCTTTACAGTGACTTCACCGATAGATATCGACGGCTTTGCCATTTTAAACACAATGTGTAGCCTATACTTCCAAACGAAGTGTGTCGCACTGGTATCGTCTTGCTGTAAGCATGAATTTCAGTCCTTATGGATCACAAGCGTCACTGAACAGTTATTGGTTAACCGTTCAAATGGCAGAAGCATGATTTTTGTAATTACTCAACTTAAGTCTGAAGGTAATAAATCAAACATAATGATTGCATTGAGGCAACATCAATTATATTTTCAGCTGGGCAGCAAGTACGTTTTATATAAAGCGAAGATTAGTAAGGCGTTGGAACCTTGACCGATTCATTAGACGCGGAGTGTCTGGTAACATAAGTAGTAGCCTATTTTGTGAAATAAATAAATTGGAAATATACTAGTTCTTGTTACAAATATTACCTTTTATTCAGACGTCTGGAAACATTTGTGTACAAAGAACAATTAGGCATACAGGAGGTTCCGAGATTGTGAATCAACTCGCGTTCACAAGTACAAACCAGAAATTTAAAAACTAGAACTTAAATCTAAGTCTTTATTTCTGTGTTAGAATAACGAAACAAAAAGTACAATAAGGCTAGATTGATACCTAAAATTTTTAAAACTGAAACTTCCCTTACATGTTCAGCGAAACAAGTTACAAAAACGGGAAATGGAGGCACGGCAAGTTGCAAATACTAAGCAAAAAGAGAAATACGAGCAAAAATATATAGTATAGGTAAAGTTCGTTACATATCAAAACTTAATTTGCTTAATTCTGTAAAACAGCATTTTAAATTTTCGAATGCCATTAAAAATACAAAAATATACCTATTTATGATAATTTAAAAAAATGTAATTATATAACCTACTAATTTATTCAGGTTTTATCAGCTGATTAAATAAGATTTACAAAAGTCAAAACACATTAAGAGTATACATTTTACAGCTGTGAGGGATTATAGTTTTTTTTAACATGTAGGCTATCAGGTTTTGGGTCTGTTGTGACGGATTTTGCGTGATGCGAGTGCACAAATTTATACTGTAGGCTATATACGAGGGTTGATCAAATATAAACGAGACTGACTTTCTAAAAACTTTTCCGTTGGACATTGAACTCTAAAGGGTGGGGTTTCAGGTAGCCTGGGAGGTTTGGGACGGGCGTAGACGGGCAACATTTCCGTTCGGACCTTTCAGTATAAAACTATACAATGAGTGAGAGTGAAGTGCACGTTTCCGTGGAGCAGAGAATTATTATTAAGTTTTTGGCCAAGGAGGGGGTCAATCCGACTGAAATCTTTCGTAGATTGACGGCTCAATACGGGGACAGGACCCTGTCAAGAGCTCGCGTTTTTGCTTGGCACAAGGAATTCGCCGAAGGACGGGAAGCAGTAGAAAACCTGAAGGCCAAATCACGATCGTTGGCCGGGAAGGTAATGGCCACTGTATTTTTCGACAATCAAGGCGCCTTTCACGTCGATTTCCTCCATCAACGACGCACAATAAATGCACAATATTATTGCGATGTTTTAGAGGCCGCAAAACAGTCTTTTCATAGGAAAAGGAAATCTAAACCGGCGAGAAACGTCATTCTTCTTCACGATAATGCCCGACCACATTCGGCGAACGCTACGAGGCTTAAACTCGATCAAATTGGCTGGGAACCAATGGAACATCCCCCATACAGTCCAGACTTATCACCCTGCGACTATCACCTGTTTGGGCCACTCAAAGAGGCGCTTGGAGGCCAGCGTTTCGAAGACGATTCTGCGGTGGAGACCTTCGTGCTCCAATGGCTCAATGAACGCCCGAGAACTTTTTACGAAGATGGAATTAAAAAACTTCCAATCCGGTGGGAAAAATGTTACTCGTGCGGGAGACTATGTAGAAAAATAAGTTGTATTAAGAATAATTTGAAAGTAAGCAATAAATTTTTTAAAAAATCAGTCTCGTTTATATTTGATCAACCCTCGTAATTGAGCGTCGCAAGTCTCATATTAAACTAATAATTAAAATCTCCTGCGTTTCCGCCCGGGATCGAACC
Source organism: Callitettix versicolor (assembly GCA_022606455.1). Classification (NCBI taxonomy): domain Eukaryota; kingdom Metazoa; phylum Arthropoda; class Insecta; order Hemiptera; family Cercopidae; genus Callitettix; species Callitettix versicolor. The sequence continues at coordinate 69,919,305 of CM040189.1, forward strand.
GGAAATCTTGCGCGTGTGAGACGCACGTGATAACTACAACACTACGAAGACGTTTGACCGATTTAAATGTATGAAATGAATCGTTAATTTAATTTTGGTAAATATGTAATAGTAAAAGATCAGTTGTGTTATACTAATTCGTAACTATCAGCTGATTCATTGAACAGCTGATAGGTTATGTTGTTAAAAAGTAGCTATGATAATTTGTCGTGTTGTCGAACAAATTATCGCAATTAAAATAAAAAGGAAGAGAAAACATGACACATGATTTTTATTTTTTTGTTCAATAACAGACATTATTTTTTAATTAAACTATATATTCGCAAAATAAAATGTTCGTAAATTTGTTTACTCGCAGTTTAGATAACCTAAATGAAGTTTATATAGCCTAAATGAAGTTTAGATAGCCTAGATGAAGTTTAGATAGCCTAGATGAAGTTTATATGACTAAATGACCGCGATCTACCAGCTCCAAGTGTGGGTTATACTGTAGCTGTAGCCTATTAATAAACAATCTTGCTTTATTCCCCTTCTGAAATCTGAATCCACCCACAACGCAGCCCACGGACAATATCATTTGCATATTTAGCACAGATCCGATTTGATTTTCAAGGGAACTTGATTATATTCCAAGGCACAACAATAGCACTGAATAAACTGCGCAACCAGCTGAAATTTTTATTTTCAGAAGCGTGGTACGTCAAATTAGAAGCAATAAGTAGATTAAGTTTGTTTCAACGAGGATTTTTAATTTGTTTTCAATCCTTTCTTTATAAATTTGATCCTTTTTACGATAAAAATTCTGATTTTGACTAGCAACTTATGAACTTTGCGTAAAAGTAATGTTTACAACTACAAACAGTAATCGCATCAAAATGCATCTCGCAAATTTCAAACACCATTTAAACGGTCTGCATATATTTAAACTTTCAAATTGCACTAAAAATATGAAATGAAGTTTGACTGCCGTCAATATAAATTTCTCAATTTCAATGGATTTTTAAAATTCAAAATATTTATTTATGCACTTTTTTCAAACGCTGATTGCGATGGTGAAATCAGATTTTGAAAAATATTTAAGACAAAAATAGTTATGAATTTTAAAAAGTTCGAAATTCCCGCTGTTTTGAAAGTTAAAAACAAATTTTGCTATTACCAAACTCAATTTTAGTGTCACGTTTTAATTAAATCAGATTAAAATTGACCGTACTAACAAAACGACGTATGAAATAGTGATCTAGAGGTTAAGATTGGCGCTCATTTCAAAGCCCCGTGTCGGAATTTTACCATGATGGAACTCCAATAGCTCATTTTCTTTAATAATCGTGGCATGATCTGCTGAACGTGATGGAAGCAAATTTCTAAAAAAAACAAATTTTGCGAATATTTTTGTATTTAAATATGAAATGGAAATGTGGCCAAGACCGCTGTAAAAATAACAACTTTTTATCAAGGCCTGCGTAATTTTCAGACTCTGATTTTATCAACGTAACCCAGTTTAAAATCTGTATAAATTAGTATTTTGTATTACAAAATTACATTGAAAAGCTATTTTTACAGATTATAAATTGTCGCCGTTTTGAAACTGATTGTGCATTTTGCCGGGTAATGAAATTTTACAAGCTTTGTATTAGGCTATCAAAATCAATTTTTGCTTCAAGTTTACATAAAAATGGAAAACGTTTAAGTGGTAGGACTAACAAACACTCAAGAAAATATTCCATCAAAAAGACCCCGATCTTACCATTGACCAGCTGCAACAGCTTAAAGAAATTCAATTCACTGCTGGATTACGCGGATTTCCCTGCTCATCCTACTTGTAAACCTTTCATGCACGCTGCAGAACAGTAAGTTATGATAATTGTTTTAATAACCTACAAATATTTTGAATATGATGAACTTATTTGACCAAAATCAATTTTTGTATGCCAAATTTGGTTTTACTTGACGCCATTGAATGTTGTCCAGTTAGATAGCAGCGCTGCGAGATCACATTAAGCATGCAGGAAGGGCATTATACTTTCACGGATTTGTTGTCTTTAATAAAATAAGCGAATTAATTTCGAGTTACAGTATTTATAATGCAAAATATAACTTTATCGTTTCATCAGTAAAATGTGAAACAAAAATTGCATAACGTAGGCCATAGGCCATATCTGATGATCGAGTTATTATTGTCTTAAATAGAACAAGAGAAGGAAGTGAAATAAACTGACTCATTAAAAAAAATAAAGACTCAGTAAACAAAAGAAGTAATAGTAAAGGTGTGTTTGTAGAGCCTATGCTACACAGGTTTATACTGTTTGACTGACACGTCAAGTCAAATGAGTTACAACAGGAAACTTCTGTCATTATGTTTGATGCCACTTCACAGCTGTGCTGCTATCTACAAGTGGCTGCGGGAGTTAGGCTTAATGAATACGTTTTTAATATAGTTTTACTAGAACAGACAAGAATTTATTTAAACTTTTATAAGGGCTACAAGTATACATACAATCGTGTTAAACACAGCTGTCTCGCTTGCATGATGGAATCAAATATAAAAGAAGTAATAAAATTTAATAAGTTACACAAACCAACGTAATATGCGATTATTTTTACTATTGTTTATTGTTACTGTTGTTGTTATTATTATCATAACATTATTATTATTATTATTATTATTATTATTATTATTATTATTATTATTATTATTATTATTATAATAATAATAATAATAATAATAATTTGTTAACCTTTTTAAAATGGGAACACTCACTTGATTTAGATCTATATAACCTATATCACCAAAAGTTTCAACAAAATCTGGTTTACCTATCTTGAGAAATTATCCCAGTCGCAGCTCATAATTAAAGACTTCAAGGCGGTGTAATCACATTAATAAAACAAATACAAACTACAGTAGCCTACAGAAAGTGTTAAATTCCATACGACGTTCACAAGGAAAGCTTATAAGTTCGAAGGATACAAGATATATTTGCAATTATTGATAGAAAATGATGTTTTGAGAATATACAGTAAAGGACCTAAGTGTTTTTTTAAATAATTTTATTAACTCAAGCTGTTGCATTGCCATACTAGTACATATCCTGCTTTTAAGTTCATCGGAAGCGTTTAGTTTTCCAAAGTTAGGATTTTTAAGGTATATCTTAGTGATCCATACATTTTCCTGAACTGTAAATTGTTTTTCTACCTAAAAAAAGGGCTTTCAAAAACGTAATTAAGAAACAATTTGCGATATGTGGACAGTCCATAATACATTTCATCAAATTTCATCAAAATCGGTCAACTTGTTCATTCTCCAGTGGAAGTGCACACAATACAAACAAAGGTGTTTACAATTGCATGTGTATCCACGGATTGATACTTTATTATTTCAGGACCGATTTTTTCACGATTTTTGAGCTCTGTATAGTAAGTAAAGTGTGTTTCATTAGTAGAACGTATTGTAAATCTAGAATAAAATGGTATTTTTATGCCGCAAACCAATTCTTGTTAAACGTCAGAGATCCAGCGGCAAGGAAATAAACTGAAACGTTTCCCTTCAGCTGATTCCGCTTTGTAAGCCCAGCCATGCAGCAAATACGAAAAGAAATTGTTATCTCTAAGTTGTAGACTGTTTAAAAAAAGTAATTCAATTTGAGATCGGAATACAATTTGAGGAGAGCGCAGCAACTTGAGTATTGATCTTTCAATTAGGGTTGCAAATGACGTTACATACACGCATGCATGCCTTCCTTCCACCGCATTGCATTCGACTGATATAGTCTTAGAACCTAAACCAATTTATCCAGCTTGAAATTTGCCATCTTAGATAATACAGACTTGATTTAGCTTTTGATTTGCCATGCTTGGTTTACCTCGAAGTCAATTCAGCAGCTAAAATGTAGCATAACTTTGCTTCAAAGTGTTAGCCTGCTTAGTCTGATTATTTTACAAACGTAGGCCTATTTTATTCTTTAATATTCACCTTATTTAAAGTTCTTATTTTTATTGTTTTACTACATTCGTTACAATAAAAAATTATGTGTTATCTATATTAATTCACGTCCCTGAGTCAATGTAGTAGGGTCTATTAACTCGAAATTTTTCACCTGTATGTTAACCTGTTAACATTGATGGAGACTGAAAGACTTTGATAAAATTTAACATATAATTTGTTTATATTTCAGACAATATTTTAATTTTATTACGTTGAATTTTGGTACGTTTTCGAAGCTTCTTTTTAGTCAAAAATCTATTAAAAATATAAGTTTTCAACACCGATGATTTTGACTAATGTTTATAAGTTTACTAACAAAACGAATTGATCCAAAAAATCGGGTTAAGGACGTATATAGAGGAAAAATCAAAGTTTCTCAAAATCGGTTCGTTAGATTTTGATCATAAATCAGTTTAGTAAACTTTAAATAAAATAAATTCATAGTTCGACAAATAAATCGATAAGAAACTTACACAAAATACGTATAGTTTGCTGTTTCACTTGAGTTTTTTCGGTTCGCTCACAGAAATTATCGGTAACACTGTTTTTTTCAAATTCGGTACACTGACGTTATGAATGACCAAAATTTGAGCAAAATCTGATGATTTGATTTTAAGAAATTTGTTAATTATTTTCGAACCGCGGATTTTTCAGGAAATAATTGTATGTAAGAAAGTGCACGCAATGTTTTGTACCACTTATGTATATATATAGGCTATCAGTTTTAAATGTATAATGAATTTCACGGGATTTTCAAAATTTAAAACGCTGATTTATGCAGTTTTATGCAGATTTATGCAGTTCATTACAATGGTGTAATCAGATTTTCAAAAATACTTTGGAAAAAACTTTATGAATTTTTAAAAGTTTGAAATGGCCGCCATTCTGAAACTGTTTATCAAATTTTCCTGGTTAACGATATGGTCCAAGCTAACACCAAAATCGATTTTTCTGTCAAGTTTAAATTAAATCAGAATATAATTGCGAATATGAGCGTGTTAACACATATAAAAAAGTTAACGAACCCTCAAAAAGTGATATAGAGGTCAGAATCGGCGCTCATTCAACGTCGGGGTGTTTGGGTCTTACTACGACCTCATTGCTCATTTTTCAGTGAACATTCGCTTAAAGTATTGCAGTGCATATTCTACTTCCAATTTCAAAAAACGACGACCGATTTACATGAATTTAACACAGATTAGCGTTATATGTAAATTTTTTTAATTTTCATGAAGTTTTGTTTTTAATCACTTATTCTGTTGTTACATTTGTTACAACTAACCACAGGTCGTCTGTGACTATTTTAATAAATATTTGCTCAAAAAATCTAAGCCTAATAACCTACTTCAATAAATATAGTTCCACAACTAAGTGTAAAAAACTTACAAAATCTATAGGCTTATAGTTAAAAAAAAATCAGTTCAATTTTTGGTCATATATGAAGATTGATAACTGAAGTTAGTGTCCTGATATCACTGACGATTAAATCCTTATAAAGTCGTTAGGGATTAACGGTTTTTTTAGATATAATCTGCTTATAGATTGGGACCTAGTATTTAATTATAGGCCTACTTACAGGATTTAACTAATGGATTTATTTGTTTTATATTATTTTACCTTTGCCTTAGATGTTTAGACATATGTTAGAATACAAAAATTCAAAACAGGAACAAATGTTTACGTTTAATACCGGCACGCAGCTGTCTCGCTGACGTTATGGAGCTCTCATTTCACCAACTTAAACAGCGTTAAATTTAAATTTAAACCCTGACCACTGTTAATTTTAACTTGTTAATTTCAACGGATTTTGAAATTTCAAAACATTAATTTATGCTGTTTTAACGCTGATTACTGTGATGGAATCAGATTTTCAGAAGTATTTAAAACGAAAACGTTATGATTGTTTGAAGATGACCGCCATTTGGAAACTGTTGAACGAATTTTTGATTAACGAACTTGTACGAGGTACTATCAAAATCGATTTTTGCATCAAGTTTGAATCGAATCAGACTAAATTTCAAACGTGAGCGTGTACACACACACACACACACACACACACACACACACACACACACACACACACACACACACACACACACACACACACACACACACACACACACACACACACACACTAGCTGCTCCAATAGTTCATTTTCCCATGGAAATTTTCTTATGACGTAGCCTATATACGATCATTTTAAAGGAGTAAACTGAAAAAAGAAAATAGACCTTGACCGCCGTCGTAGCATAGCTTATTTTAGATGGGTCAGGGCTTCAATGTTCCACTTTTAAATTAATTTAACTGAACCTGAGAAAGTTTATGCAATGTTTATTTGATAATTGATAGATTCCAAAATGAAATTCGGTTTAGCTGGTAATGGATGTACAAACAGAGAATGTTTAGTCAGATTGCTACAGTGAACAGCGATCTGTGATCAGCACTTTGTTAGCCTAATAGGCCTACTTAACAATTTCGGAACCCACCTCTCGGCGAATGAGGGCGGAGTTTCGAATCCATTAAGTGTTACGTGAACGAATTCATAATTAATTCCAGAGGGTAATAAACACACTTCTTCTGTAACCGTTGTTAATGTTTATGTTAACGTCAGAAAGTTCAGTCATCTTTTGTTTAAAATATAAATAATAAAACTGTAGAACAATGCGACTAAAGATATTAGAATTGTTTTATTTTTTCTTAAAAAAGTATACCTTACTCGTTCTTTTTAATGATATATATCTTTTTTTAATTTTTAGAAACATTCTTAAAATACTGACGTTTAGGCCCTATTAGGCAATAAAACTAATTTTGTTCTAAACGAAGGATAATAACAAAACATAATTTCCAATATAACGTCCATGTAAAATTATGAAATTTGAAAATTTGATTTTAGCGTCATAATTATTGAAAATATAGTCAGAAGGTCGGGATTCATCATTGTATTTTTAATTTTAAAAATTTTAATACTAATTTACGCATATTTTAACGCTGACTATGACAATGAAATCAAACTTTCAAATAAAAAGTGTAATAGAATGATATTCTAATATTGTTACTTTTTGTAAATTCCCTTCCAGACAGTTTTTTTTTAATAACTAAATTCCACTTTTATCAAAAACACACTACAATTTTATTGTACGTTATTTTCTTCAGCTAAACTATTCACAACTTTTATCATTCTGAAATGTAGTTCCATTCTTTTGTAACGGGTAGGCCTACTCGTGTTCATCGATTCGTAGTCAATCAACAGCTGTTTATGACTGTCTTCCTACTGGAACTGCAAACTAATATTAAACTAAGATTAAATGCTTTTCTATAAACAAAATTAACCGACTAAACTTAACATAGTTTTGCACAAAATTTAGACTTGTGTGATTAAAATATGATATCGTTGGTCACACAAATATTTATTAATATCAGCTCTTCCTAAAATAAAAAAAAGTTGTATGAATTTAAATTTTCCTTTGTGAGTTCATTTGCAATTTTAGTCTACATGATGCAACACACACACACACACACACACACACACACACACACACACACACACACACACACACACACACACACACACACACACACACACAAATGGAATTCAAGTAAAATAGGCCTAAACACTTGTTTTGACTACTGAGACATATTTAAAAACACCGCAACTATTTTGTACTTCGTTATTAGAGAAAATAAAAATTATTTCCCATAAATAATTTTTCGAGAAATGTTTTTCTTATGGAATCTATTTGTAGGTTATTTTTTCGCTTAAAATATTAGTGTGATGCATTAGTAACCAATGCACTCGTTCATTGACAGTGCATCGGCCGAACTACATTATCGGCCGAACTACATTATCGGCCGAACTACATTATCGGCCGAACTACATTATCGGCCGAACTACATTATCGGCCGAACTACATTATCGGCCGAACTACATTATCGGCCGAACTACATTATCGGCCGAACAAATTTACAAACTGTAAAATTCTAACGCGAAATATTTATTCCGTAAAATCGTGTTGGAACTGCCTAATTTTTACCGTTAGTTTACTTAGTCCGGTCCAGAGTTGTTGACAATTCCACGACCGTTATGCAAACATCGAGACATCTTGAATACTGTAGGTGTATCTATAACTGGATAGCTATTTAAATGGCACAGGTGTCATTAGATCAGCTGTTGTTTAACACTGGCTACAAAGTATCGATCGAACAGTTCAGATAATATAGGTAGGCTATCTATTAATACAGTGAATATAAATAATAGTGTTTTTTCCTTATAGGCAAATATAGTGATAGTGAAATATTCTTTATGAACAACGAATCTTTTTATTGGTTACACAGAAAATCCTCCTTTTAAAGTACGAGGGTTGATCAAATATAAACGAGACTGACTTTCTAAAAACTTTTCCGTTGGACATTGAACTCTAAAGGGTGGGGTTTCAGGTAGCCTGGGAGGTTTGGGACGGGCGTAGACGGGCAACATTACCGTTCGGACCCTTCAGTATAAAACTATACAATGAGTGAGAGTGAAGTGCACGTTTCCGTGGAGCAGAGAATTATTATTAAGTTTTTGGCCAAGGAGGGGGTCAATCCGACTGAAATCTTTCGTAGATTGACGGCTCAATACGGGGACAGGACCCTGTCAAGAGCTCGCGTTTTTGCTTGGCACAAGGAATTCGCCGAAGGACGGGAAGTAGTAGAAAACCTCAGGCCAAATGACGATCGTCGGCCAGGAAGGTAATGGCCACTGTATTTTTCGACAATCAAGGCGCCTTTCACGTCGATTTCCTCCATCAACGACGCACAATTAATGCACAATATTATTGCGATGTTTTAGAGGCCGCAAAACAGTCTTTTCGTAGGAAAAGGAAATCTAAACCGGATAGAAACGTCATTCTTCTTAACGATAATGCCCGACCACATTCGGCGAACGCTACGAGGCTTAAACTCGATCAAATTGGCTGGGAACCAATGGAACATCCCCCATACAGTCCAGACTTATCACCCTGCGACTATCACCTGTTTGGGCCACTCAAAGAGGCGCTTGGAGGCCAGCGTTTCGAAGACGATTCTGCGGTGGAGACTTTCGTGCTCCAATGGCTCAATGAACGCCCGAGAACTTTTTACGAAGATGGAATTAAAAAACTTCCAATCCGGTGGGGAAAATGTGTTACTCGTGCGGGAGACTATGTAGAAAAATAAGTTGTATCAAGAATAATTTGTAAGTAAGCAATAAATTTTTTAAAAAATTAGTCTCGTTTATATTTGATCAACCCTCGTACATTGTTGTCAATAAAGTTTTGAAATCGTTTCATTCTAAAAGGCAGTAAAACACTACATACAGGAAAATTATGAAATTCAAAAATCATATAGTGGGCCTACATTTTGTACTAAACTCTATACAGTATTGTGCCTTGAATATTAAAAAAATTACCACGCTTCGTCAAAGTTTCAAAGAGTAAATATATATTTTTTAAACGTTTAAAATGGCTGCTACACATAGAAGATTTATATAATTTAATTAAAGTACTAAACTGACTTCTAAATAAGTATAAAGTTTGTTAATTGTAACTTATACAAGCTCATCAGATTGTAAAAATACTGAATTATAAATTTAAGCCCATCAAGGTTCAAGAAAACCTAAGCATTACCTAAAATTTGTAAATTACTTAAAAGTGCATCACTTTAAATAAGTGTAAAAAATATGGTCCGCTTTTCACGTTTTCCATATATTTTCTGCTTTTATTGACCTTTTTTGAATCATAAAAAGCTAAAGTAAAACACATAATGCTGACGAATCTGCTCCTTGTACGGCTAATGTTAATTAACGACACGGTATACTTCGCTATACCGTTGAGATAAAATTAAGGTTTTTAACTCATATTAAATGTTTTATTTGTGGAAATGTGGTCCGCTTTTTACATTTTTCATATAGGCTATTTTTTTGCGTTTATTGATCTTTGCTATATCTTAAAAAGCAAAAAGTACAACATTAAATATAAATAGGGAACCACAATCCCTGTTACATAACCTTTAAAATGAAATATCAAACATAATTTTACCTTAACAAATAGTGGAGTGACCAGTACCGTTAGTTAATATTAGTTTTGTAGGATAAAGATTCAACACAGATTCTTAATGCAATGCAACATTTGTAATATTTTTCTATATCTATCTGTTTTCAGGTTCTCTGAGCCCAAATATTGGTTTTTGGTTGGATATCTCTCAGTATGTATTTTGTGAATATCACTAATACAATTAGCAATTAAAACTAAAGCAATTAGTTTACTAATTGAATGCTTTTGATAAAATAGATCATATTGGCGAAAATAGTTTGTTCATATCTTTAAAGAATTTTAAAATATAAAAATCAGTTCTCCATCAAAAGTTTAAAAAAATTTCTGTTATTTAACCAAAAATAAAAATCATGTATCACGTTTTATCTTCCTTTTTATATTAATTAGCCTACGATAATGTCTTCGAAAACACGACAAATTAACTTAGCTCGTTTTTTAATTATAACCTGAAACTTATTATAGCCTATCAGCTGTTTGTTGCGAATTAATATAAAACAACTGATTGTTTACTATTACATATTTATCAAAATTAAATTAATGAGTCATTTCATATTTTTACATCGGTCAAAGTTCTTCGTAGTTTCTGCAGAGTAGTTGTTATCACTTGCGCCTTACGCGCGTCAAGTCCCGTTAACAAAGGACATTTTAATTTAATATGAGACTTGGAACGCACAAAATACACTGTTATATACCAATATAAATTTGTGCACTCTTATTACGTAAAATCCAACACACAACCAGCCTAAAACATGATAAAAAAACTCGTTAAACTGCTTTTGAAAAATCAGATCGATATTTTTTGTTTTTTCGTCGGTAGTTTTCGAACTAAATTTTTGAGAAAATTACGGAATCGTTAAAAAGTTTGCGTACTTTATTTTATTCATTTATTTATTTTAATTATAACAGTCGTGTAAGAATACTGTCTAAGAATGTCACGGTATGTGTAAGTATACACGTATAGACATATGTCTATAGACATATAGACATATACACATAGACGTATACACATATAGACCTACGCTTACCTGACAATCACACTTGTCTCGTCACAACACAACTTAAAATAACTGCAACATTAATCCACTAAATCTGAAGTTCAGTTAATCTTAAACACAACACAAGTCGGTCAGAAATAGAGTGCCGAACTTTCTATTGTTTGCAAATTCAACTAAAGTTCGCACGTACACACACACACATATATATATATATATATATATATATATATATACACACACACACCTCGTGTATACACGAGGTGTATATAAATTTTATATAAATATAAAATATATAGGCCCTATATAAATTAATAAAAACCTGTGATTTAATCAAATTGAGCAGAATATTTTTGATCGCGCAAGCAGCTTTGACGTGATGGAAGCGAATTTCAAAAACGTAACAAAATTTACAATAAATTCTACTAAACAAAAATTCAGACATGAAATCCGAACGCCGCCTTTCATTAAGATCCAATTTCAACATCGTAATCAGCGATAAAATCTGAATAATTAGGCAAAGTATTTTAAATTTGTAAATGATCCTTGACCGCCGTCAAGTTTATTTTCGTCAAATTCAGTACATTAATTTACATACATTTCAACTCTGATAACGACGATGAAATCAGATATATAAGAAAGTATAAGGTAAGGTAAAATAAGTTTTGAATTTAAAAAATGTTGAGTGACCGCCATTGTGAAACTGTTTAACGGATTTAGTTTAGTATTTTTAGTTTAAAATTTCTTTAAATATGATTTTACAGTCAGTAAACATTGATCTTTTGCATTTTTCAGTGTAATTTGATAATTTCAAGTACTAACTTATACATAGGCTATTTTTACGCTGATTATGATGTAAAAATCAGTTTTCAGAAAATTTTATGGCGGTCAGGTTTTATTTTTCTGTCAATTTTGAAATGTTGAAATGTTCGTTTATGTAGACTAATTATTTTTGTTAATTTTTGTACTTTTCCCCCTCGTGTTAGTGATGCAATAGTGTATATTGTTGAATTCTCTTCTTTTTTGTATTAGGAATACTTTTTTTAATTTAGGTTTAAAATAAAAACGTTTTTTTTTTGTAAAACTGGTTGGCTTGGTTAAATCAATTACTGTTGTATTGAAATACTTAGGCCTTAATCTAAAACACAATTTTTTAAAAGAATTGTTGCCTACCAACTGTTTCCAGTTTTCAGTTTAGCAGGCCTGTAGCACACGCGTGGACAAACGCAAAACCTCTCATTATTTTTTAAGTGAAACTACTTCAGGTGAAAATTATTCAATAGCGTTTTTTCATCACTAAAAATACAAACTCGCTATGGCACGTATTATTTTAGGTTTAAAATAAATTTCAAAAAAATGTGACAGTGGCCGACAGAAATGAAAACTTTAAAAATTAAATTAGTCAGTGGTTAATTATTAGCTTTTATTGGACCAATCAATTATATATTACTGTGCTTTAAGCTACTTTTAAATTGAACACGACTGATACTAAACAAAATTTTACATTTTTATACAAATATAAAACATCAATACAACAGTTAATAATTTCGGCTGGTCTGTTTATGTAGATAACTGCTTTAGTTAGTATTTTAAATATCTATTAATGAAGTTATTTATAAAAAATGTGCAATACATATTTAACTGTAAACGCTCGAAACACTTTTCTCCTAAATAGGTCGGGTATGTTACTACATTATAATTAATAGCGGTAATTTTAATTTAAATATTTATCATTGAACTTATTTATATACATTATTTAAAGACAAATATTAAGTGTAAACCAAATTGAACGCAGTGGCGGGTTTTGAATTAACGGGTCTCTTAGTTTCATACGCAGAATGATTCAAGACTGCGCATAGATTCTGTATGCTAATTGTAGATTTATACTGTGTTCACTTCAAGAATTCTAATATCTCTTTACTATTAGCGTGATGCTTGTTTTAAATCTTATTCGTGCAATACCGAGGTTTTTTTTAGTCATAAATAAACGCTATTGAATAATTTTCACCTAAAATAGTTTCACTTAAAAAAAAACGAGAAATTTAACGTTTGTTCATATGCGTGTCGTTTAATAACTACGGGCCTATTAAACTGCAAACTGGAAACAGTAGGTGTTATTCTTAAAAAAATTGTGTTTTATATTAAGGCCTACAAACAATAGCACGCGTTTCAATACAAAAGTAATTGATTTAACCAAGACAACCAGTTTTAATAAGATTATTAATTACGTAAAATCTTTTTCACACTATAATCAGTCGATTTAAAAACAATACGTAGTATTTGAAAAAATTAAAAAAAAACCTATACTAATTAATTTAAGAAAAACGTTTACAATAACATATTTATTTAAAAAATATGTGTTAATTAATTTTTAATTGGATTAAAAAATAGGTCTAATTATTAAATTGTGATAAATTTAATGTCAATTATTTCTAAAAAATGCTTTAATTAAAAACGGTTGTGTATTTTCACAATTAATTAGTTTTAATAAAGTTATAATTTGTGATATAGCCTACAGTGTGCATGATTAACAAATACCCGCACACTGTTAAAGATATCTGTTATACCCGCGCATTAAAGTCACCCAAGCCTTAACTAAGTAGGCCTATTTTCCTTCACACAACACATAGTCTATTATAGCCTGTTCTAAATCATGCTGCAGTTTTCTTTGCGATTGAACTGGTTCGTGGAAATTTTACGGAAAACGGATAGGCTGAAGCGTATTGTAGTTTTTGGAAGGCATTTTAAAATTAATTCCAGTACAGTATTCATTAAAACATGAATCATAATCTAGTATTAAAACATTTTAACACAATTGATTAGTTGCAAAAAAACTATTTCTGATTGACCATAATAAAATTTATAATTTATATTTTATATTTTGTTTAAATAATATTGCGCAAATTTTTATCACTTTCAGTTAATAATATTTAAAAAACGATGGAATGTAGCCTAAAAAAACTTGAAGAGCTTAATATCGCTTCGGATTTTGTTTAAATTTCAGTCAGATAAAGTTTGCAAAGACTCAAGACATATTTTAATAAATATTTCTTTTTAATCTCTGTAAGCAGCTGTTTTTGTAAGTGAGCAAATTTACAAAAACTAATAATATTTCACTTAAACGAGAATTTCTATATTGGTCTTTTACAATATTTTACGATAAAAGTATGAAAATTAACCCTGCCACCGAAAAAAAATCATAACATTTTTAAATCTTATTTTACCTGCTGCACTTAGCCGTATAACATCATATAGGCCTACTTGTTTTTTCAGCATGTATCACGTTTTAGGGCTGGTTTGGGTTTTGGATTTTGCGTGATGCGAGGAACATGTTTATATTGATATATAACAGTGTATTTTGTGCGTCGCAAGTCTCATATTGAATTAATTATAATTAAAAATTACTTTATTTCAGCCCTGGATAGAACCGGAGACCTTGCGCGAGTGAGGCGGACGCGATAACCACTACAATAACTACGAAGAAATTTGACCGATATAAGTATATGAAATGTATCGTTAATTTAATTATGGTAGAAGATCAGTTGTTTTATATTAATTCGTAATGATCAGCTGATTTCATTGAACAGCTGATAGGCTATAATTAGTTTCAAGTTGTGTTGTTAAAAACTAGCTGTGTTAATTTGTCGTAATTTCGAACAAATATCGTAATTAAAATGTAAAAAAAAGAGAAAACCTAATACATGATTAATATTTTTGGTTCAATAATTGAAAGTTCAGTTTTTCTGAAAGTAGAAAAATACAAGTGGAAGTGCCGTTGAAAGAAAAAACATAATGGTCTTGCTTTATGAAATCAAATAAAATATTCTGTAATGTATTTACAAATATCTTTTACAGTTTTTAAAACTGTTACAGCGCTATTCCCCTAATAGGTAGTCAATGAAAAGCAGTAATTGTCTATAATAACGCCTCTTCACTAACAAAAATAAAATTTTAAAAAACTTATTGATTAATATTCAATAAATCATCTTTAAATAAACTTACTGAAAATAAAAACAGTTAGATTTTCCTATTTTATCAAACTTACATACTTTATAGATTTTTGTTATGAGACCTCACCAATTTATATGAAACACTAGACTAAAAGGAATTCGAATAACAATATCCCGTCCATCTACAAAATAAGTTTTGTTTTTGAATGTTTAACGTGTAGAGTAACATTCGGGTTTGGAACCACATCTAATGTATGAACAGACATACACAAATATTGTTTTAGTAACAATTTTTGTTTAGTAACATATATATATATATATATATAACTTTGCTTCTTTAATTAATTACCTAATTAGAATTATTCTAAAATTCAATTAAATTCAGTAACACAAAACGTACTCTAGCGGTTGGATTGGTGCACATTTCATAGTAATGAATGAATTTCTAATGGAAATTTGCTAATAAAAGAAAATTATAATTCTCGAAAAAATCGAGAGGAGTAACTTTCGCCATTTTGTTTAACCGTTTTCATTATTGAGTATTAATCTTTTTTTGTATTTCAAATTTGGTACATTGACTACCAGTGTGCATTTTCTATTATCAAAACTTTGTCGAAATCTGTAAAGCGGAATTAAAGGAACCGGAATTCATAAAATGTCTCGTTTTGTTTTAATTGTTCGCGATTCGTAATGAGGGAAAGTTTGTGCGACATTTGCACCGTTTGCTTATATTTATATATCGATGTAATTAAGAAGTCATTGCGTCACTGGCCAACATTAAGAACCTGTTAGCCTATTTAAGGCTCAAGGCTAATTATGAAAGTTATAGGTCTGAATGTTTGCTCGACGTATTTTGGCTAGAGAGAAACGAAATGTTTGTTATTTGGCCAAGTTAGACGAAATCGGCCGAGTTGTTTCAGATTACAAGAGGGACAAAGCGAAACAGTAAATCAGTGCGAACAAACACAGTGGGCTATGGACTATAGTCTATAGATCTATAGATTTAAATAAAAATACAAACAGTAATATACTCGTAGATTATTTGCAAATAAATCAACGAAAATATCATTTTCAGGTATTTCGAAATATCAACGAAATATCAGGTATTTCACTGAAGATGGTGGCTATATTACCGAAACGTGTACTAGAATAAAGCAATTTGATTAGTTTGGTATTAATTTTTCATTTCTTAACAAATTAGTTTTTTGGCAAACGGGTTTTCTTATATTAATCAATGAGTATATATTAAATCACAAAGCTAAAGATATAATTAGATATTCATTAAATCATACTTTTTTACTCTCTCATGCAAGATTATAAAGAAAGAAAAATGATCGTGAAAATTATATCTTGAGATTTTGACGGAAAAATCATTTGATTTTCAGGTCCTCACACAGCAGTGACATGATAGTAACAAATTTGAAAATATCACAAACAAACTGATATACTTTTACAAATGGTAAAATAAATTACAATAAAAATTTGAAAAACAAAATCTGAAGGCCGTAAATATTATAAATATTTTTTCTTAACTTTTTTTTAATCTACCTTAATTTATGACAACAGCGTTAAAATCTGCATGAATTAATTTTAAATTAAATTAAATATAATATACGAAAACGACCAACGATTGCAAAGTATTTAGAGTAGTATCACCATTACGAAAAATTCAGTGATCAATGTCTTATTTTTGGGGAAATTCATTTTCCCGTTTTCACAAGAAAAATGACCTATCTGTAGTTTTTTTACAAAACATCCCGAGGAGTTTTCTTAAGACATTGGCAATGGGGGTTTTCCAGTACGGAAATATGATTAAGGTCTTATTTCCGAGAAAATTAATTTTTATGCTTTTCTGAGCCAATTTCTCGTTTCTTCCGAAACGTTTCGAAAGATTTCTAAGACTTCGGCGTTGGAGTTTTTTTAAATACTATAAATTCAATCACAGAGTATTATTTTTGAAACATTCATTTTTCCGATCTTTTTTTTTGAAACTGGTCTTATTTCCGAGAAAATTAATTTTCACGCTTTTCTGAGCCAATTTCTCGTTTCTTCCGAAACGTTTCGAAAGATTTCTAAGACTTCGGCGTTGGAGTTTTTTTAAATACTACAAATTCAATCACAGAGTATTATTTTTGAAACATTCATTTTTCCGATCTTTTTTTTGAAACTGGTCTTATTTCCGAGAAAATTAATTTTCACGCTTTTCTGAGCCAATTTCTCGTTTCTTCCGAAACGTTTCGAAAGATTTCTAAGACTTCGGCGTTGGAGTTTTTTAAATATTATAAATTCAATCACAGAGTATTATTTTGAAACATTCATTTTCCGATCTTTTTTTTTGAAACTGGTCTTATTTACGAGAAAATAATTTTTCCAGATTTTCTAAGCTATATAAAATTGCTATTTGTTATTTTTTTCGAAACGGCTTGAGTGATTTACGCAAAACTTTAGAATTTGGGGGTTTTCAAAACGAAAATTTCATTAGTTTAGGTCTTATTTCCGAGAAAATTAATTTTCACGCTTTTCTGAGCCAATTTCTCGTTTCTTCCGAAACGTTTCGAAAGATTTCTAAGACTTCGGCGTTGGAGTTTTTTTAAATACTATAAATTCAATCACAGAGTATTATTTTTGAAACATTCATTTTTCCGATCTTTTTTTTTTGAAACTGGTCTTATTTCCGAGAAAATTAATTTTCACGCTTTTCTGAGCCAATTTCTCGTTTCTTCCGAAACGTTTCGAAAGATTTCTAAGACTTCGGCGTTGGAGTTTTTTTAAATACTATAAATTAAATCACAGAGTATTATTTTTGAAACATTCATTTTTCCGATCTTTTTTTTTTGAAACTGGTCTTATTTCCGAGAAAATTAATTTTCACGCTTTTCTGAGCCAATTTCTCGTTTCTTCCGAAACGTTTCGAAAGATTTCTAAGACTTCGGCGTTGGAGTTTTTTTAAATATTATAAATTCAATCACAGAGTATTATTTTTGAAACATTCATTTTTCCGATCTTTTTTTTTTGAAACTGGTCTTATTTACGAGAAAATAATTTTTCCAGATTTTCTAAGCTATATAAAATTGCTATTTGTTATTTTTTTCGAAACGGCTTGAGTGATTTACGCAAAACTTTAGAATTTGGGGGTTTTCAAAACGAAAATTTCATTAGTTTAGGTCTTATTTCCGAGAAAATTAATTTTCACGCTTTTCTGAGCCAATTTCTCGTTTCTTCCGAAACGTTTCGAAAGATTTCTAAGACTTCGGCGTTGGAGTTTTTTTAAATACTATAAATTCAATCACAGAGTATTATTTTTGAAAAATTCATTTTTCCGATCTATTTTTTTTGAAACTGGTCTTATTTACGAGAAAATAAATTTTCCAGATTTTCTAAGCTATATAAAATTGCTATTTGTTATTTTTTTCGAAACGGCTTGAGAGATTTACGCAAAACTTTAGAATTTGGGGGTTTTCAAAACGAAAATTTCATTAGTTTAGGTCTTATTTTTGAGAAAATTTATTTTCCCGTTTCTAACACTGAGCAAGCTGTCTCCGCTACTATTTTGTTACAAGAACATTTACAGTTTAAACGGAAGTTTTCCGGAAAATAAAGTAAGTTTTCTGAACGTTAAAACACACATTAAATTAGTTTATTAACAGGAAACTTTTTCAAATACATATAGGCCTTCAATATTACTATAAATGCTTCAATTTTTTATTCATTTAGAATAATTTTATTCTTTATTCATAAGTTCGAAGATTTTTACCGAAAATTAAAAATGTCGACAAAAATTTGTTTTACGACTGAAAGGGCATTTTTTTGCATATCCGACTGACCAATTGCGCATAACTTATCCTGTTTTAATTATCCAATTTTTATGAACTCTTTACTATTCAAGATAGTGATTGTTACGAAACAAAATGGCTAAAGTAAAAGTTTTTAATAATTGTTTAATATAAGTTTTTTTGTTTTAATTTTAGTGCAAGACCATAATTTATTTTGAAAAACTGTTTCATTATTGTAACTGGTGTCAAACCTGAGTAAATTAAAATTTTGAATGTTGATATTTTTTAATATTTTAGTAAATATTAACGCTATAAATTACAAACAGTAAAATCTAATTTAAAAAAATGAACACTAGAACATTTTCTATATCACATTAATCATAATTAAATAGTAAAGTATAAAGATGTTTGTATTTTAAAATGTTTGTATTTTAAAATTTGCTTGACTTTTGGATATTCGTTTTCATCATGTCACTGAGACTGCTTCATACAGTTTCCTCATTATGATTTTCTTTTGGAAATTAGCATACATAGTGATACATACCCTACGTTTCATGTAACGTCTTAGAGAAAGTTAGTGCAATGTTTAACATCGTTTATTTCTATTTGAAGTACTCCTATGTCTACTTTTCTGATATTGGGAAGAGTACCTAAGATACACTTGCCCACCAATAAGAGCAATATTCATTCATTCTTTTATTGTTGTAAAATATTATGCTCTATAGTACGCAACGTAAGATTAGAACTCAAACCTATGTTATTTGTTTTACTAACTTTACAAAATAGATTCTAACCTATTTTATCCAATTAATTGCCACTTTGTCTACTCAAGTAATGCACATACGTTTTGTGATATTGTGTTACCTTATTAAAACCTATTTATTATAACTTATACGGACAGGACTAATAGCTTTTTTAATATTGGGTAAGCCGTGAGTTTTTGTTTTAGTCTAAAATTGTTTTTCGTTTTTCGTTAAATTGCTTAAAGAAATAATCATTTCATTTTGGGAAATTATTTTTGCAGAGTGTATAATATTGTTTCTCAATTTACACAAAATTACAATTTAGGCCTACATTATTTTTTAAAATAGCATAAACGAACAACAAAACATAATCTTTGTTGCAAATAATTTTGATTCGGAAAATATTTTAAATAAATTGAACAAAGTATTACACAAAAGTTTTACATTATATTATTTCCCCGAGAAATATTTTTATAAGTTTATTTTTAAAAAACGAAAAACTGGCGTAATTCTTAAGAATCGTTTTATCAGATTTCGCATACAACCCTAGAGCCTACGTTGGCCATATATGAAGAACTGTAACTCAAGTCAGTGTACCTAACAATTTAAAATAAACGATATTTACGAATCAAGAGTAAATAGAAAGATCAAAAATAAATCAACATCGGTCATTGGTCATCATTTACAAAATAACTAGTTGCAGTTTTAATTTCTAAAAAGATTAATAATTTTATTGTTTGCTTTACTTTTTGTGAAAAAAATTGCACCTAATAAATATCATCGTAAACAATAAGTATTTTAAAATTATATTTTTATATCCATTACTGTGATTGTGAAAATCAACCACACATTTTGTCAAATTTCAATCATCTACAATTTTTTAAATAAAAACTAGATACGGTTTAAAAAAAAATATTTGGGAAAACAAACGAATCGACGTTGTTTTCCGGTAAAAAGATATTTAAAAAAAAAACAGTTTGTACTTATTGATTTTAACCATTATTCTTCATTTTTAGCTGACTGAAAAGTAAGAAGCCAGTTTTGAGAAATGGTGTTTCTTAGAATTCCAGCATTGATGATTTGTTGCCGGTAACTTCTCCAAGACAACTTTACAGAGTAAGCTAGCAAACATATCTTTATCAATAATCTATTATATTATAATTATCTGTAGTATTTTACAACAATATATCTACTATACGTATACCAATTTGTTATTGATTTGTTGATCTAGTTTGCATTTGGTCGTATCATTTATTTATAATATGACTAATATGAACAATATATCCTAGGCTATATATTTTGTTATTGCGTGTTAAATAAATAATGATTACTAAACACAAATATGGTCACGTTGATGTACAACTTGTGTGCCGGGTTTGGTTCAAAGCTCGAAAACATTGTCAGTTTAATACATATTATATTTCCAAAGCTTTAATTGAATTTCACTCACAAGTAGTTGTTAAGAACCCAAACAAAACGCACCCTGTTATCTAGGCTATAAATTCGGAGAGCTATCGGCGAAAACTTGGAAAATTTACGTTTGTTTGGTTTTATTTAAACCAATTAGGCTAAGTATAATTCAATGCATTTACATGATGTGTTGCGATGCGATGTGATGTTTTACATTATTTATTTAATTTTTAATTTTTAATTTATTAATAAAAAAATAGATATACCAGGTTTTGTTCAAATATTGATCACTGGCCCATTTTGAACGATAACTGCAGTCAGTGTAACAAATTTAAAATAAAAAAATATATAATTTTTAAGAACAAATCAAAATACGAAACAATTTTGACTGATTTTTTTCATTTTCGCTACCGTTATATACGACCATAATTATAGATAAAAATATCTTTTATTTTTTTACGAAATTTTCGGTTTTTGGAAGCTTTTCAGTCAGACACTTAGCATCACATAAATTAAATTTTATTTGGAATTGTTTAAAACACTTAAATAATGCAACTGAATTTGTGTGACTTTTTTCTACAATTAATTTAAGAATTATTTGTCATTTAATTGTTTATCGCTGTTATTTATTTGCGTTTTTTTTTATACAGCAAAATTGACTTAGGCTATTTACATGACACAATGTTTTTTATAAAAGAAACGTTCGACGACATCTAATGGTGACAATAGGCCGTCGAAATCCTTATTGAAAAAAAGACAATATAGAATTGCATCTACAACAATGGAATTTAATTTAACCTGAGGTTAACCTTGAAAACTTAGCCTACGTTCATTTAACAACCGTGAAGACTTAGCCTAACCACAAAAAACATAGCCTACTTCGTTAAACTTATTTTCAAACTTTGGGGTATATTTTCCGTTACATTAAACTTCAGAGAAGCGTTACCGAACACATTCAGACACGTAGCCTTTACAATAAAAAATATTTTGTTTAAATGTTTAAAAACTATTTGAAAATTAAATGTAAGCAAATTAAATATTGCTGTTTTCATTTAACTGTAAAAATTAGTTTAGACTTCAAAAATATGCAACAATTTTAAACACACAGTAGGGCATACGTTGACTGAAACATTCAAATTTTTCGTTTCATTTGTCACAGATAAATTATTAGATCTATTCATTTTGTTCCATGTTCTGTGAAAATTACTGCTAACTAAATTTAGTTTAAGTCAAAAGTTTTACATTTATCGAGGACCTGAACAAATTCAATTAACGTTTAAGCATTGTTTGTAGGCTTATTAATAAAATAACGTTTATGTTTTCAAGGAAAAGTAAAAAATAAGTTAGTAAAATATTGCAAAACTTTAATCAAAATCGTCGGAACTTATTTTGACAAAATACTATTTTGTTAGTAACTTTTTGACCAAAGATACGGTCAAATTACATAAGTTATGAATAATCTAAATTTTGTTTAATTGATCAATCCGTTTTGAAGAGGCATAAGTCTGCAAGTAAAACAATAGGCTACTTTTTAACGTAAATTTTTGTATTTCTACATGGCCTACATTTTGTAATTTGTAATTTCTTTATACAGTAAGAAATTACGCCTACGAATAACAAAAATTATTTATATTTAAATAACAAAACAAATTTGTGGCAAACAAAACAGGAGCAGCCTTGGACTGAGGTAGGCCTACAATATCTAAATACCTTATCTTAAGTCTCAATACCTACTGAAAAAACATAATCAGTTGTTTATGTAAAATAGTGTCAAATCTATATTTACACAATGTTATGAAATATTCGATAATTATTTTTCTAGCGTAAATAATATTCAAGTTCCAACAATAATTCCAACTTTGTTTTTAAAAATGATTATTTAATGATGAAATAGTTTTGTTGCTATAATATAGTTTTTATTCTGACCTTATCATTGCTGTATAGGAGTATAGGAGTATAGGACAATATACGACATTTTAACACTGTGAATCAGCTCTCGTTCTCAAATTCCATGTTTATAGTTTTAGGTTAATATAGGCTCTTATATCAGTTTTATGTTTTGTTTTGTAGTTGATTCACACTCTCGAACCTAACCGATCTGTTATTTTGTATTGTTTTATATATATATATATATATATATATATATATATATATATATATATATATATATATATATATATAGCCTATATATATCAACGCCGGCAAATTTTCAAATAAAAAAATAATAATTAATTAGGCCCTAACTAATTTTCCTAGATAGCCTATATTTTCTACTACAGTGTTTGTTTTACTGTTTAATTGCATACAAATTAAACGATTTGATGTCCAACAATTCCTACATGCAATTAATTTATATCGCGCTGTACATCGTTTATCGTGATCATATTTTTAGAAATAATTTATTTAATTATTTAATGTTAATTAGTTGTTTATTTTGCTCATTGC
Organism: Callitettix versicolor; assembly: GCA_022606455.1. Lineage (NCBI taxonomy): Eukaryota > Metazoa > Arthropoda > Insecta > Hemiptera > Cercopidae > Callitettix > Callitettix versicolor. Next base: position 69,942,669 of record CM040189.1, read on the forward strand.
ATGTGTAATTCTGTTATCTAGTACCTATAATTCATTATTTTCTAGGTATCACTTGACTGAGTACAGGTCCTAGATTATTTCTAAAGTTTGAAAATTTTGGTTTCTGTTCATAAATTTATTTTGTTCCGTATCTGTTTACATTTTACAATTGGTACTTCTTCGGTTTTATTTATCTGGTTATTAAATGTATGCCTACACTTATTTGCATTTTAAATGACATTTAAAAGCAAATGGTTGCGTAAGGGATAAACAACGGTACCAAAATTATAATTTCCGCGTTTACTAATACCTATAGGCCAGTTTTTTGTTTTAATGTAGACACATTTACAGAGTTGGTTGTAGTTTGGAGCAGTATGCCTACAGATCAAATAGGCTATACATTTTAGCTAAGTTGTTATAAAAGGAAGGTTTAGGACTATTTATTTATTTATCTTGGTATCAAATTATAACTTTGCTAAACGTTTTTACTGCCTTTAAAAAATGTTAATTTTGATGTAAATTTAATTAAGTTTATGTACGATAGATTTAGGCTATCAGATCTAACACTTTTTCAATTTTAGAAACAACTTACATAAAACTATAAGACCTAAATTTTCGCAAATAGTTCGAAATTGTTTAAACAATTATACTCTTAGGCTCGTTTGTGCTTAAATATTAGGCTAAAACTTATCGCAGAGCGAAAACAATGCATCCACTAAATATAGGCCTATGTATTTAAACATAGCTTACTTTGTTTATAAACATTTTACAATGTAGCCTTATGCAGTTTAATTTAATCATGGTTGAAATCTCATGTTTTGAAAATAAATATTGCTTAGGATATTTACTTAAAAACTGGCCAATATTTAGGGTTCCTATGCCTACTCACTGTTATGTTTCGATGCGAGCGTTTGGCCGTCCGCCCATTTATCTGTCGTTAACATCCCCTAGAGTTTAAACTGTAGGTCATAAAATTATGTAACTTGACAATTTGTTTTAAGTGACCGTATCTAATCGCTCTCAAATAAAACACGGAAAAAATGGTAAAAAAACTTAAGAACTCACTACAAAATTAAGTAATTGCATTAAGCGTATTTTAGACGTATAAATTCAAATAACCTCGGAGTCTTTCGATTTGTGCATTTTGTTAAATCCAAAACGTATTAGTAGGCCTATAATTAAATTATTTAGGTTTTATCTAAATAATAAACATTTAACCTTTTAATCAGTTATTTCTACCTAAATGTCTTGCGCTAAGCATTAAAAGCCATTGTTTCAAAATTTTATATTGAAGCAAATCGAATCTCAATTTTAAATTCATATTTTTCAGTTTTGTCTCTTTTTGTAGGCCAGTAACAATTAATTTAATAATTTTAATATAGCTTAATAATTTAGGTTTTAAATACTGTAGGTATTTATATAGTTTTAAAAAGAAGATATTTTTTCTAAGTCTTATCTTTGTTTTTCGTCGATAACCTTCAAAGTACACATTTTGTTTATTTTCTGCTCTGTTAGGCCTATTGTTTTCTTCTATTGAGACAAAAATAACCTAATGTAAACACGTTGAATTTAACATAACTTGTTAAAGTATAATACCCCAATACTAACGAAAAAACTATTTGATGTATTTAAAACACGTTATTCAGGCATATTGTGTAGATCTTAGGTTAGAAGTTGCTATTAAAAACCTGACTGTAAATTACAATGACACTTTCAATATGTTAGACTACAAGAACTGACGTTAGTACTAAATATATTAACTAACTAAATCTATGCACACGTGTTTAGCCTATGATTAGTTTTACACTTTCACATTGCACACTTCACAAACATATTTTATTAAAAGAGTCGTCCTTTTTTACAGCAAAGAACGTCAAAACAAATCTGTGTTTCTACTAACCTGTTTTTAGCTGCAGCCGCTCTGTCCCGCTGTCTTCTGTTTTTGAACCAGTTGCCCACTTGTGTCGGTGTCAGTCCGGTAGCTTGTGCCAATTCCCTCTTTTTCGTAGGATTCGGATACGGGTCCTGGAGGTACCATTCGCGCAATAAACTTCTCGTTCTTTCCTTAAAACAATGTGTCTTCTGTTCGCCGTCCCAGATAGTCCTGGGCAACGGGAACTTCTTACGAACTCTATACTTATCCACAGGGCCTAGAGGCCTACCCCTCAGTTTTTCGGCTTCTTGGTAGTGCGCTTCCAACCACATGGCTTGCAACTTGCCGTGAGAGTCTTTAGTAAATTTATGGTGCTCAAGAATACTGTACATTTCCCGAAAATTACCACTATGAAACGACACTATCGCTCTCGCTCGAAGCACAGCTTCATTTTTATTTAACTCACTGATATTAGGATGCGCTACAGGTAGGGACCACAGGAAGCGTGCCAGTCTCTCGATATCACCACTCTCTTCGAGAGTCTCGCACACGGCCGCCACTTGCGACACGGTAAAGTTCAACGTCGGCAGAGCGAACATAGGACTCGGGACTATAGGCGGCACGATCCGGGGCTGAGGGATCGCGGGAGATACGGGAGTCGGTATTTGCGTAGCCGTTCCCAAACTTAACGCCATGTCGGGCGACATTCACTCACCAGCTCGGAGGATCATATCACACTGGCCCTCTAATCAGACCGTATCCCGGCTTGTTAGCTAGCTCACACCTGATTGGCTGCGGGTTGGGGCGTCGCTATGGCAACCGCTAGACCTGACCAATAGCGACGCTTCGGAGGATACGTTTCAACCAGAAAGCGACCTGCTATGGATCTGCGACTGAGATTCTGTGAGTCGAAGGGGGGATACAAACAACATCTCCCTCTTCCCTCCCCACACCAAACACTCTCCTACCTGTTATACTTTACTTACATAGCAAATCACTATTGTAAGGCAAATATTACAAATCGCTCTGACAAAACCAAACTTGATAGCCTACAAATAGCATTCCTTTCTTTAGGCTAAAATTAGCAAGGTAAACTGTTAACTATAATACTCTATTGTAATGCCAAACAAATAAATATGCTCCTCTACACAAACATCTTATGATTTAGGTCCTCACTTAGACGATCAATAATTTAATTTATGAAAATATCGACTTAATTCTTCTACTTAACTGTATATGTAATTGTTAAATATTTATTTACAATTATATTAATTAATTTAAAGCTTTCGAAGCTCAATAGGTAGGAGAGCGGACAGTTCCCCAGAAGATTCCACAGAAGACCTCTACGAAGATTCGAATCTAGTTACTACCATTGGCTTTTTCCGTGTGCTACCCTATCCTGCGTCTTCATTAATCTAACTGGCGTAACGAAAAGACGGCGGTAAAAAAAGACCACACAAAAAAGATTAACCTACTATAGGCTATTTAAAAAACCTAATACAGCTTCTTGTTAAAAAAAATACATTTCAGTATGGGCCAAGAAAATTTATAATTTACGGTTTCAGAATAGACCTAGGCCTAAATCAAAAAAAGTAGTCTAGCCGAATTAATTAAGATTAATTAGAGATTAATTTTATCTCTATATATTATCTACTCTTAACGCAGTGGGGATTTTCTTTTGTTTTTCGATTTATTGTGGATCTTTTTTATTTTAAATTTTTTATACAAATTGATTTTGAAAAATTAGATAAATTTTCATTTTTTCAGAAAATTGCAGAACTAGCCTATACAGCCGCCTCGGTGGCCTAGTTGATAGCGTACTGGGCTTTCACTCCAAGGACCCGGGTTCGATTCCCGACCAGGGTTTGGCATTTTCATACGCTATAAATCATTCCATCGTCTGCATTAGCCCAAGTGTGCACAATAGTCGGACGTTAAACACTAACAAAAAGGAACTAGTCTATAATTTTTGGGAAATAGTAAGAAATTGCCTAAATTTAGTTTGCGTGTTTAACTAATCCATTTAGGTCAAGCCAAAGTTTTGTTTGTTTAATTAATGGCTCGATTAATTAACATTTTTTATATAGGCTTTAATTTAATTAAATGTGGAAAATGTAGGTATAGGTCTATAGGCTTGAAATTTTTATGGGTTCGTTTTCAGATCCTCCGAATCCAAAAAAAAAGATGTTTTAACTTGAATAGGCCTATCAGTTCATTTGTGCACATTTTGTGGATTAAACAAATTGACCGATTTTTTAAAAATTTGGCACAAAATCTTGGCCTAAGGTGCTTTTACTCTTATCTCGAAAACATTGGTGTATTTTTTCAAGGTTTTTTGGGATTTCTTTTTTGTTAAAAACTGTTAAAATAATATTTTCTCAAAATCGGCAGTAACAAATTTGATCAAATTTGCACAAATACAGTCCACAACTATCCAAACAAAACGTGTTGATCGATATATCCTCAAAAATCAAGTTCCGTAGCTACTGAAAACAAGCTGAAAAAGTAGTTTAAATTCTTAAAATCTGAAATGTCAAGTTGCATTCATAGGTCTTGTAATGCTTCATAATTTCATTCATTGTAAGAAATTTGAAATAAATGAAATTTACAGTATTTTTAATGAATCGAAAAAACTGAAAATAAAAGGTTTTGTTTGTTTTTTCTAGAGTAGTTTTATTATTTTTTTTTTTTTAATTTGGTACGCTGACTTAAGTTGTGAATCTTCTTAAAGCTCACTAAAATTTTAGTAAAATCTGGTGAAGCGATTTTCAGAAAATAAATCTTTTTAATAGCTGCCGAACAGGATTTTTTTGGAAAAAACAACATAGACTACGTTTTGTTTGGATAACTATTGTTTTACTTTAACTCTTTTTAAATAGATCCTAATTTAATTGATTGCGAGAAATTTGTAGCAATGATTATTCACCATTTATGCTGTCATAGGATTGGCCCTAGGGATATTCAAGAATACTGAACAAAATAGCCCAATAGGGTGTTATGCAAACTCAATTTTTCCTGTAACATTCTCAATACAATCATCTTTTTTGCGCTAGGAATAAAATAACTACTTATTTTATTGAGTCCTTATCTCTGCCTTTCTTAGCTTCAGACATTTTATACTTGTTGACACTTTCTGGAATACTACATTTTCAAAATGTTTTACCGTACTCCCTTTTTCAGAATAGAGCAAAAGTTTTGGAAATGAAAGTATTCCGAAGTGCGTCAAGAAAAATAAAATTTTCCTGTGACCTTGTCCCTTAACTAAACAGCCGTATTTGAATATAATTCTTGGAAGATGGTAAGAAGCTCCCAAGATATAATAAGAAGCTCCAGAAGCTTTAATAGGCAGCTTTCAAGTAACTGCGCTGCTCTTATCTCCTGGTACTTCAAAAAAAGCATCCATTGCTTGTACTCTTAAGTCGTTTCGACAAACAGGCTTAGAAATAGGCTTAAAATTTCGAAATGTTTTGAAATCGTTAAGATTTTATTTTTGTTTGAAGAATCATAAGATTCATCAGTGCAGAAAATTTTAAATTAAAAGAAAACGTCCTACGATTCGAAAGTAGGCCTAAATTGAAAAAAATCAGATGGAAGAAAGAGTTTATTTTTTATTTCTTTTGATTTACTTGTGAAAAGTGACCTTTTTTAATCAAATTTATTACTTTAACTTGAGCTATAAGTTTTCACACAAGACGAAAATTTGAGCACATCTACAGATAAACTATCAAAAGCTATATCGACTTTATTCTCTACAGCTCTTGAGCTGGATTTTTTTGGTCTATTCCATAAATTTCATTAAAGTTTTATCAAAACTGCTACATAACATTTTTATGAACTATTGTTTTTAATAGTTTTTCACCAAAAATTGATTTAGATACCTTTTAACCTATATTGCAAACTTACAACATGCCACATTTTACAGGCTTTATGAACCTGATAATGGAAAGGTCGATCAAAATTTTAATATCGATGTTTTCAGAATCACGAAACTTCCCTTTACTTGGTAGGGACCTTAGTGATAAATTAAGTGTTAAAACATTGTAGGTCTATTACATTTAGGCCTAATAGTCTGTTTATAAATGTACCGTCATCCTCATTTTCAATGGGTCACAATCACCAGCACTCTGCGTCATCTCTTGTCCTCTCAATGTCGCCCCTTCACGGTTCCCCTTCTCTCGGTTTCCCTTCACGGTTTCCAATCTTTTCTCGGACTGCCTCTTTGTGAAAGTCTTCCACTCTGTACCACTGATAGAAGCCACCAGTAATTTAATATTTTTTCCTAGTTACTTCGTTTATCTTGCCTATTATGATTTTTATTTCGTATCGGCGTATTTTAGAACAAGCACGAAGTTACAACCCATAGAAACTTTCAGCTTTGCTCTCTATGGTAAAGTATCAGAAGGAAGTTCGTAAATAGGCTACTAATATATAATTAATGATAAATAACAGCCAATCAGTAAAAGTTTTTAAGCCGTAAATATTTAATATTCATCACAGTTGAAACAGGGGCGGATCTAACATTCGTGAAAGGAGAAAATGTGAATATCAAAGAGTCTGGAGGGGATCTGCATTTTGAGGTTATCTTAGCAAAAAATATCTCTATTATACCCAATCCTACCATAATTTAGGCTTAATAATTATCTCGACAGCCTGTATTTAAATCTTTTAGGCCTATGTTACATTTATTTTGATTTGATTGAAAATGCTTTCTGAGGTTTTGATAGTAAGGTAAAGAACATAACTGGACAATTTTGTTTAGTTACTAGCCGATATTTCCCCGATGTTTATTACAGATCATGGACGGGGGATGGATGGGGGCCTTGTGTACGAATACTACGACCATTGTTGTTGAAAGGATAAACTAAGTATTACACTATGCCATTTCTCTCCCTCGAACACGGCCGCCGCTCGTTGCCCATTGTTGTATAGTAACCGAGATCTTAATTTATCAAGTTTAACTTCGTTACACAAGTTGCCATGATGCATACTCGTTTACGTCACAAAAAAAATTATTTTTTCGTTATCAAATAATTTTTAACAGTTGACACTTCTGCTAGCTTGACTAAAATTACCGCTTAGTAGACTATATCATTGAATATAGGCTATTCAATGAATATATATATATATATATATATATATATATATATATATATATATATATTTGTGTGTGTACATATATATAGGCGTCATCTAGGCCTATTTAAACAGCGTATTCTATTGTAATGATCTTCGTTTTGTTTTTTCATAACGTCTACATTATTTGTTTTATTAAATTTTCTGGGAATGTTTTCTTTTACAACAACGTTTTTACTTCTTCTTTAACAAATAAACCTTTAACATGCAAGACCTATCACATTTTAGGGCTGGTTGTGATGCTGTATGTGCTAGTGTACAAATTTATATTAGTAGTTACAGTAAAAGATCATTTGTTTCAAATTAATTCGTAACGTCACATGATTTCATTAACAGCTGATAGCCTATAATTAGTTTTATGTTATGTTATTAGGTTATATTATCAGTCATTGAACAGCTGATAGGTTTCAGTTTATGTTGTTAAAAACTAGCTACGTTAATTTGTCGTGTTTTCAAACAAATTATCGTAATTAAAAAAAAAGAAGAGAAAACATGTTACATGATTTTAATTTTTGGTTCAATAACAGAAATTAATTATTTTCGGAAAACAATTAAGTAGGTAATTAGGCTACTTGTCTCAAAAGTAGGTTATAAATTATGTCTAAGTTAAAGCCTTAATTCATCACAACACTAAACTTTCTTGATACTTAATATAGGCTAGCGAGAATCAGAAGTTTGTGATAAAGCTAATTTTCGTGTAGACGAAATATAACGATCGTTTATGCAATATTATTCACTGTTATTAATTTTCGGAATTCGTTTCCATCACGTCAGCGAATCTGGTGCTTTCAGTTGTTGCTTTTGTAATCAACTGTTACAACTATTTCAATTATTGCTGCCTAGCTACATACAAAATGATAAATTAAATAATGCCTGACTGTGAGTGTAAGTGTAGTAGGAGAATAATGTCAGACTTTGAGTGTAAGCAAAGTAGGAGAATAATGCCAGTCTGTGAATGTAAGCGTAATAAGAAAATAATGCCAGACTGTGAGTGTAAGAGTAGTAAAAGAATAATGCCAGACTGTGAGTGTAAGCGTAATAGGAGAATAATGCCATACTATGAGTGCAAGAGTAATAAGAAAATAATGCCAGACTGTGAGTGTAAGCGTAATAGGAGAATAATGTAGGACTGTGAGTGTGAGGGTAGTAGGAGAATAATTTCAGACAGTGAGTGTAAGCATAGGAGAAGAATAATGCCAGACTGCGAGTGTAAGCGTAATAGGAGAATAATGTAGGACTGTGAGTGTAAGGGTAGTAGGAGAATAATTTCAGACAGTGAGTGTAAGCATAGGAGAAGAATAATGCCAGACTGTGAGTGTAAGCGTAATAGGAGAATAATATAGGACTGTGAGTGTATGAGTAGTAGGAGAATAATTTCAGACAGTGAGTGTAAGCGTAGGAGAAGAATAATGCCAGACTGTGAGTGTAAGCGTAGTAGGGGAATAATGCCAGACAGTGAGGGTTAGAGTAGTAGGAGAATAATGCCAGACTGTGAGTGTAAGCGTAGTAGGGGAATAATGCCAGACAGTGAGGGTTAGAGTAGTAGGAGAATAATGCCAGACTGTGAGTGTAAGCGTAGTAGGGGAATAATGCCAGACAGTGAGGGTTAGAGTAGTAGGAGAATAATGCCAGACTGTGAGTGTAAGCGTAGTAGGGGAATAATGCCAGACAGTGAGGGTTAGAGTAGTAGGAGAATAATGCCAGACTGTGAGTGTAAGCGTAGTAGGGGAATAATGCCAGACAGTGAGGGTTAGAGTAGTAGGAGAATAATGCCAGACTGTGAGTGTAAGCGTAGTAGGGGAATAATGCCAGACAGTGAGGGTTAGAGTAGTAGGAGAATAATGCCAGACTGTGAGTGTAAGCGTAGTAGGGGAATAATGCCAGACAGTGAGGGTTAGAGTAGTAGGAGAATAATGCCAGACTGCAATTTAAAATTTGTCATTTTTCGTGTAGACGTCTCCCACGGAATATAATCACCTTATTTTCTATATTGAAATACAATTTAACGTGTATTTTCAGTTCTAATTTTTAATTAGTTAAAAGTATTTTAATTACATTTATCTCTTGGAGAGGTTTATTCACTAATTAGCGGCGTGAAATAAATAATGAAAATGCACTCTGCAAAGGAAAACACTTTTCAAAGTCGTCAAGTCAAATGCAGTAGACTCTGGTTAAATATATTAAGAATTATTTCTTCGGCGGTAAGGGATCATTTTTGTATTTTCAAAGTAATTTGAAAGTTTAAAATGCTATTATATGCAAATATAAGATGATGATGATATTATACACTGATATACGATGGTACATGCTTAGGCTATATGATATTATATTTATGCACATGATATTACATGCTGATTAAGATGGTAAAATCAGAATTTCCAAAAGGATAAGATATAGAAAAATACTTTTGGAATTTTGGAAGAAACAGCTTCATGCTTTGGTTATTCTAAATATGATTTCACCATAGTAATTTCAGCGTTAAAAACTGCAAAACTTAGCATTTTGAATTTCCAGATTTTATTGATAGCCTAGACCTAATCGGTTACAAAATTGAACCTAATTGCTGTTAGGTTTATATAGCTCATTCGTATTTTCAAAGTAATTTAAAATGCTTAAACTATTGAAAATTTTAATGCTGTTTATGAACTTGGAATCAGATTTTCAAAAGAGTGTAAGAAAATTTGTTGAAAATTCGCTTCGATCACGATTGTTATATTTATGGAGTAAATAAATCTGTCCCATATGTTTAAGCTACAGGAAATAACTCTGCACTGAATAGGCTACTTGGGATTTCCCAAACTACAGCTCCTGTAGGCCTAAGCTTTTGTAACAATGACCGCAATGCTTAGGCCACTTTGAGTTGTATTAGTGTAACATTATGTACAGATTATTTATGTACACATAGGCCTAAAGAAGTTATTTAATTGCCTGCACATATTTAGTTACACATCCGGCCGCGGCTAGATGTTTATACGAAGCGCTGGTGCATGAGTTTGTTTTGTTTTCTGTGACGTGACTTGTCCACTGAATGGTGTACAAATTATTCTAAACCATGATATTATTTCTCACCTAGTAGACAATGAAATTATACTAAACAGCACAGTGTCATTATTTTATAGTCTGGCTCTAGGAAGTACTGTTACCTGTCATGTATAAACCATTCGAAAATTTGATTCTGAGTAGACTGAATCCATTGACTTAACAATTCAATACCATCAGTTTAGTTTTCGAAACCGACACTACTATCGACAAGTTCATCTGTGATGTCTTAAAGATATCGCCTGAAAGTGATAAAATTTGTTCTGTGTATTGCTTGACGTTGCGCAGATAGAGTGTGGCATTTTGGATTGAATAAACTCAAACAATTCCTTCCAAAAAGATATATCGGTATTTCCGTGTGAAACAAGAAGAAGCTTATCCTGAGGTAAAGAACATAAAAGCAGGAGTTCAGCAAGGTAGTTCTTTACTTTATCTTCTACATATTAGAGATATCCTGCAGCCACAGAGTGGCACAGCTACACTTGCAGTGATAGTGTGGTATTATCTGTGGACGATACAGTTGAAACGTCAACTGAGAAATTGCAAGAAACAATAAATCTAATAAAATTGACGCACTAAATTTAATGATACCAAATCAATACACATTAAACAGGATTCATCGCTATTCACAAATCGTCATAAATAAACATATAACAACTATTTTAACATAGTAAAGTACCTGGGTACGACACTTGTTAAACTTCGATGGGAAGAGCATATGAAAAAAAAACAGGAAAGAAAGATGTACTGGCTGTTAAGCAGAAGAACAGAATTATCATTGCATAGTAAGAAGCTCTGAAACCCATGTAGACCTATGGCACCCAGCTATGAATAGGCTATGTGCTAAAAAAGTGAACATGCAAATTATTCATCGATTTCAAAACAAAGTTCTGCGGCCACTGTTTCTGAAGAAATAAAAAAAATGTGAATAAAACCATCAAAATGCTTTTTTTATTTTAAAGCGAAAAGCACATTAAGGCGATAATAATCGCCTCCCTAAGTGTAAGTGTGAGTGTAAAGTGTTAAAGTCGTAAGTGTAGTGTTGTAAGTTTAAGTGTGTGTTAGATTCAGGTACCGCGAGGAACGTCTAAATCCTCTCAATAGGTGCAGCTAGTCTGTTCCCCCTGCGGGGTCAAAACAAAACGGCTAAATTATCGTGTTAACGAGAAGGTGTCTTAGGTTGCTCTAACAATTATACAGATGACTCAAGAGGATTGAACCTTTTGAAGTCTCTGTGTAATAGTCACGCGCCGGTGGGTTAACCTGAACTATATAGGCCTATACATATATTTGTATATGTGGGTTTTTTTAACCTGAACTCAGTATATGTAGAATTCTTAAAAAATATAAAGGTTTTTTCACACATCATACATATATTTGTATATGTACATATATGTGTACACATATACATATGTGTACGTATGTGTACACATATACACATAAACTGTACATAATACAAAGAAAGTGATGTTCTATCAAGAAAATCAATATTTACCTTTTCAATTATCCTGAATTGAAAAAAAATAGTGTTTATTCCGTCTGTGACGTAATTTAGTTTCATTTATTGATGACGCGTTTCGTAATTTATTATACTATCTTCAGATTATATCGCTCCTCAGGAGGTCGCTATTACGTTAAAACTGACACAAAATTACGCTTAAAAGATTTTGTATTTTTAATGTCTTGCTCCCGCAAAGGGTTCTATCAAATTCGCTCAAATATATCCCGTTATTACCAAAACAAAACTTTCAAGCTAAGGTTAAATGTTTATAGTTCAGTCAATTTTAAATACCAACTGGCATTGTTAGGGCAACAACTTGAATGGCAAACATGTTTTAATACACTAAATAAGATTTATTGTTTAAGTGTAGTCTACATAACAGTTTTTAGTGAGACAATTGTTGGGAAGTTAATAATCATAACGATTTTAACAAGTACTACATTGGTCATATTTCATTTAGGTCCCTATTGAGTAGGCCTACTGATTAACACAAAAGGTTTTATGTCAATGATTAGTTGACCACGCTTATTTTACAAAAATAAACATAGTGCTACAAATATGCAGGTTAATCGTAAAATGAAACCACATATAATATGATCCAAATATTTTTTTATTTTTTACAAAATTTAGAACTATTCTGTACAATAGAGTAGGGTTATGTGTCACTGTTTGGTTCGAAAAAATTGGAAAAAGCTCAATTTTTCAAAATCTGTTCATTACATATATTGATCAAATTTTAGTTATGTGTAAAAATCATGACTCAAGACAGTGCAGCAAACTATAAATAAGGGAAATTACATTCTGGTGTGGGCTATCTCCAAATCGAAAAACCCCAATACAAACACTGACTGCTTTGAGTGTTTTGTTTTTCACTATAGGCCTATGTTATTAAATAACATTATTTCAAGTATGTTACATTTAGCCTTATTTACTTTAAATTTTAATGTATAACATAATTTTAAGCAAAATTTTATGAATCAATTTTTAACACTGGTATATCTTCCAATATTCTTCATTTCCTAGTTCGTCACTTCCTGCATCTGGTTCTGATCACTGGTTATTTCAACTGTTTATCTCTATGTAAGAGCAAAGTTTTTTGTAAATAAAGAATTCTGTGTTTTTTAATGATTCTTTAGCCTGACGTTTTGGAGAAATAATTGAATACAAAGAAGTTCGTGTAATGTTTTCGGAAAATTTATTTTTAAATTTGATGGTTCTGTTTCGACAACTGTTTCCTTGCTGACGTGATGCAGATTTGCAAAACGTAAAACAATGTTTTTAATAACATAACTTTAACGAACGAACTTTTTTTATTCTACAATAATTTTAACCGATGCAAAAACATTCGAACTTAATAAACTTTCTCCCATTTAAAGAAACATAACTGCAGTAAAGAAATTTAAGAAACTAAAAGAAAAAATCCTAAATACTGCAGGATTTATTTTAATTTTCTTAACGTTTTGTTCTAGAATAGTACGAGGGTTGATCAAATATAAACGAGACTGATTTTTTAAAAAATTTATTGCTTACTTACAAATTAATCTTGATACAACTTATTTTTCTACATAGTCTCCCGCACGAGTAACACATTTTTCCCACCGGATTGGAAGTTTTTTAATTCCATCTTCGTAAAAAGTTCTCGGGCGTTCATTGAGCCATTGGAGCACGAAGGTCTCCACCGCAGAATCGTCTTCGAAACGCTGGCCTCCAAGCGCCTCTTTGAGTGGCCCAAACAGGTGATAGTCGCAGGGTGATAAGTCTGGACTGTATGGGGGATGTTCCATTCGTTCCCAGCCAATTTGATCGAGTTTAAGCCTCGTAGCGTTCGCCGAATGTGGTCGGGCATTATCGTGAAGAAGAATGACGTTTCTCGCCGGTTTAGATTTCCTTTTCCTACGAAAAGACTGTTTTGCGGCCTCTAAAACATCGCAATAATATTGTGCATTTATTGTGCGTCGTTGATGGAGGAAATCGACGTGAAAGGCGCCTTGATTGTCGAAAAATACAGTGGCCATTACCTTCCCGGCCGACGATCGTGATTGGGCGACGATCATGGCTGAGGTTTTCTACTGCTTCCCGTCCTTCGGCGAATTTCTTGTGCCAAGCAAAAACGCGAGCTCTTGACAGGGTCCTGTCCCCGTATTGAGCCGTCAATCTACGAAAGATTTCTGTCGGATTGACCGCCTCCTTGGCCAAAAACTTAATAATAATTCTCTGCTCCACGGAAACGTGCACTTCACTCTCACTCATTGTATAATTTTATACTGAAGGGTCCGAACGGAAATGTTGCCCGTCTACGCCCGTCCCAAACCTCCCAAGCTACCTGAAATCCACCCTTTAGAGTTCAGTGTCCAACGGAAAAGTTTTTAGAAAGTCAGTCTCGTTTATATTTGATCAACCCTCGTAATTTTTCAATTTCAAACTTGATACATTGATTTGTGAATCCTTATAGCCTATATATTTAGGAATAAAATATTCATATGTGAAACATTTTTGAACAAAATCTGCAGTACCAATTACGAGAAACTATACTGAATTTATTGAGCTTTTTTCGTCAGCTTAGATAGGCCTACTTATAAAAAATATTAGAGACAAACTTGTTTAATATCGTTGGAGTCTATATTAAAAAAACGAATTTTATAAGTTTCAATAACAAAAATCTGACTGATATTTTTTTGAAAAATTAAAACCTGGCTCCGGAAAAATGGCAGACAAATCAGAAAATGCCAAATATCATCATAACTAGGCCAGTTATTTTAGTTAATAAGTATGGACGAAATTCTTAATACAGGCCTATTGTATTCTTCTTTATTTCTGCATTTCTGCTAGGAATGTTATTTAGACTATTTTGTTCAATACACTCAAAGCCTTTCCCAGCTTTGTTGATATTTTATCTGTTGACACACATCAGGTTACCTCCATTATCAAAACTTACTGATGTACTCTGTTAGTACTTTGAGTATACACCATATAAAACGGAGTACATTTCGGAGTAAAACATCCGAAACAAATCAACAAATAAAACAATTGACAAAATTAGGTCAGATGAGAGTACTGAACAAAATTAAAAAAATAACCTGGTCAAAATCTTGAGGCTTTTCAGATCCCCAAGCCCATAAATGTTAAGGCTACTATGTACTTGGGTAGTGTAGGCATATGTGTGTATGCGCACATATTAAAAATATAACTAAACTAATTGATCGTAATTCACAAATTTAGACATGTAGATCTGGTTCATAAATAACACCAAAACATATTTTAAATCTTCAATAGCTTTTAAGACATTTTTAGTAAAAAAATGTGTCTTTTTCAAAATCGGTTGAAACAATTTTGATCAAACATTGCATCGTGGCTTTCATAAGGAAACAAAACTTACGAGTAGCTATAGTGTCAAAAGTTTCGTTAACGAGCTGTATGAAAAAAACTGAAAAATCTGTTGAATTTCTCAAAATCGCTTCATGATATTTTGCTGATATGTGCAGGCTCATAATTCAAGTCAATGTAGCAAATTTTAAATACAAATATTTTACGGTTCGTCAGTAATTCGGTGAAAAACAAAAATAAACTGACTGCAGTAGATTTGGTTTTTTGGTATTTTTTTTTTTTTTTTTTACTCTCGAGCCAATTTTTTAAATTTATAATTGAGTGTTTGAAGTTATAATTTATGCTTGAAGTTTTGAAGCTTTAAATATGATGAAATTTTGAAATAAATTTTCTGGTTTTTCGTCAATAATTTCCGCACCGAACTTAAACCTATAAGGAAAATAATTGAATATGATAAAGTTTGTTTATTCTAACGTTTTGCACCATTTATTAATTTAGAAAAAGTTATCTAAAAGGCTGTTTGTTTGCAGAGCCAATTTCTAATAAAATATTTTGTTAAAACTCCGTAGTAGGACTACATGCTTGTTTTGAGGGAATATTACAACTGTAGACCTACTGTTTCAGGCTATCATTTGATTACAGTTTCAGTGTAGACGATCTTTGCAATTAATTGATAGCCTATCTGCTACAGCGACATCAGTTTTGTACGCCTGCGGTTATTTTTATTTTCCAATCTAGGTCGAACGACATTAAGTAGGACCTACTTATTTCTAGACATTTCCTTTCTTTTTGTTACAACTTTAGCCTAATCACCACGTGCAATCCTTGTAATCTGCTGTATTAAGTTTTGAAAATTGATAAAATCTTAAAATACAGTACATAGTTGTCGAAATAGAACTGTCAAATATAAAAATAAATTGTTCGAAAACATTACACAAACGTTGTTATATTCAGTTATGTCTACAAAAAATCCAACCAAAAACCAATGAAATGGACATAATTTCTGAACACCTCATGAGAGTTCGATGAAATTTTAATTAAACATAAAGACTCATATTTAAAATTAGTGTAGCTCCACAGAATTTCATATAAAATAAAATTACATTTCCAGAGTGAATCGGGAAAAAATTGACAACGGTTAGGTTTTGTTGTTCGAATTAATCTCGAATAGTAAAATTTCTTTTACTTCAAAATTTGCAACAATGATTTTAGATAAAAAAACGTCAAATGTTACCAAAATTAGAACGAACCCTGAAAAATATATTTTGACAAAATAAGCGTTTTTCTGTACCTCCTGAAACAGATTTTTTTTCTGTGAGAGCTTCAACAATTTTTTTTTTGAAAAATTAAAAATGTCGCGATATTTGAGAAAACTCGACTTATTTGTCCTAATTAATCAAAATTGGTCAGTTAGTTTAGGCTCCACAGGTCAGGTCAATTATATGATGTGCACAGACATAGGCCTACATCCAAGAAAAAACCATTGTTTTGTAAAACTTAAGAATCCATCAAACTCTCAAGACCGATTTTTTTCACAGTTAAGATTGGCCTACTTTCTTTACGCTTCGTTTAGTGAAGGAGTAGGCCTACAATAAAACCTAATATATAGACATTTTAACGACCCCTGTTCTTAAAACATACTTCGCCACTAGAATGCATGATCGATGCAAGTTTCACCCTGCCGGGTCTTCCGGAACGCTTTCCTTCCGTTGGGAACTCGATTGTTGCTCTAGTTACTAATTTTCCAATGGAAATTACAAAACAAAAATATTTGTAGGCCAATGTAATTTACAAGCTTTACAATAAAATAATTATCTACATTCCAATAAAACTATCGCAGCCTAGTACACAGCTAATATAGAGGTGTTGAAATTTGCCTGCTTAAAGCCCAGCCGCAGGCGCATCGGACACCTGCACGCAATGTGTTTACCTCCAATAACTACAATCTGTTATTGTACGATATTAAACCCAGTAAGTACAACTGGTAAGCTGCAGCGAGTGTATTTTGGTTCATTAGAACGGATCTAAGGACAGACAGCATGGCACCTGACCGCTGACAGTGCAGACTGCCTGCCGCCTTCACACCATTGTCTTGGAGGCCGCAACCTCGTCAGTTCCGTTAGGTTAGATAAACAAAATAGCCTTCTGCATTGTTGTGGAACATTGAGGAGAGATCGTATCCTTTACAGAACTCCAGGCGTCGATGATCTCTTGTTTGTCTTGGCGGAGTGCAGCAGTCAGTCTCGTTAATCAGGAGCGTGGGTCAAAATTGCAAATGGTGCAAATATCATGCATTAACTTTCTCACCTTCAATAAATTTCAAAAAGAATCAATTGTTATTTTCTCAATATACGAAGTTTAAAGAAAGTTTGCCCCCGCAGAGAGGATTTTGACGTCCCTCGCGGTACCCGAGTCTAAAAAAAACTTACAACACTACATTTACGACTTTAACAAATTACACTCACACTTACATTTAGGGAGGCGAAAATAGCCTCAATGTGCTTTTCGTCTTAAAATTAAAAACAAAATTAGGGAGGTGATAATAGCCTCAATGTGCTTTTCGCCTTAAAAAAAATTAGGGAGGTGATTACAGCCTTAATGTGCTTCTTGCCTTAAAATAACCACATAAAAAAATTTTCGGGAGGTGATACGATAGCCTCAATAGTCTCGTAATAGCCTCAATGTGCTGTTCGCCTTAAAATAACAACAACAACAAATAATAATAATAATAATAATAATAATAATAATAATAATAATAATAATAATAATAATAAAGAAAGTTTGAAGATCGTAAAAAAATCGATCTTGAAATTTTGCTTTTAATAAACGTCGGTTTTATTTGGATGCCTGTGGGTGTGGGCGCGTGCGTGTGCACATTCCTGGAGAGATATTAAACTAATTGAACGCATTTTATTCATTTTAGCATGTAGGCTACATATAATTTACTTATAGATTATCTCGATACATTTCTTAATGAATTCTAAAAAAAAATATTTTATAACCCTTTAGTAATTTAAAACTGTTAAATATAAGATTTTCTTAAAATCGGTTGTAACGATTTTTATCAAATATTGCTCAAATACAGTATTTTGCACAACAAAACATATAGGTTGCTATATTGTAGACTGTATCAAAAAAATCCTATTCGGAATTTATTCGAAAAAACTGAAAAATTGACCAAAGTTTCTCAAAATTGGTTTTTCGTATTTTGCTCAAATTGTAGTCAGATATGGAGATGTATAACGTAAGTCCCTGTAACATAAAATTTAAAACTAAATAAATATATGTTCAGTAGTGAATCGACAAAAAATTAAACTCCCAACAGCTGTCGGGTTGTATAGTTTATCGATTTAATAACGATTTTTTTATGATCGATTTTTTCATTTCTAATTTGGTACACTGACTTGGGTTTTACGATTCTTCATATATTTTGACCACAATTTGTAGAAAATCTGATGAATTAGGCCCGTTTTTCGTTAGAAAAATTCCAAAACAGATTGTTTATTTTAATAAGCTTTTTAAAAATATGATAAGTTTGTGAATTTTTGTTGCATAAATTGTTTTTAACGTTGTTTAATGTCTTATTCCAGTTAGACTAATGAAAACGGGTGTTTAACTTATCTACGATAAAGAGTACTACGGAGAAAACTAACACTAGTCTAGTAATTAGGTTTGAACCTGCGTACAAGTCAGAGTTGACGCGGAATGGTCGCTATTCTCTTTGAAAGGAATAAGATTTCTCTATTAGCTTAGGCTACGCATAAAATTGTAGACATTTTCAGAACATCTATCGACTAAAGAACCAATTTTAATTCCGACCAACGTAAATTAAGTTACGTTTATTATTCTTTTTATAGCCTATTCTTCTTCTTTTCTGCTAGGATTATTATCACTATGTTCAGTATACTCAAAGAGTATAGATATAGTTTTTGAAGATGGAGGTTTTCCGAAACGCGTCAACGAAAGTAGAATTGACGAAGCTAGGGAAGGCAGATCATTATACTGAACATAGTTACGTTTATTATTATTATAAACGGTTTTATTCTGAAACCGTTACTTGTTTATTTAAAATGCAAATTTAAACAAAATAATAACTGTATAATGAAATTCTGCAGAATTATTCTACTATTAAAAGAAGTATTAATAGTAAGCCTCACTCAATGTAAGCCTAATTGTGCATAAAGTATTTAAATAATTAACTATTAAGTGTTATATAGAAAACGGCTTGTGGAATCTTCGACAATGTTATCATTTAATAATTTGAGGATTTAAAAAAATCTATTGTTAGGGATCCCAACTCAGTTTTACGCACAAAAAAATATTGGGATGACTTTCAGCTAGGTTTGTTCGGCTTCACCACCCTCAGTTTTTAAAGTTTTACCCGCCGTTTTAAAACGTATTTAGGCCTAGGTGGGTAACAAAATTAGACCTATTACTTAATTTGTACGCTAAGTTCTAATCGAATTCAACCAAATATTTCAAACGCTATATTGCAAACATACACATAGGCCTATATAAAACGCTTGACGATACGTTAAAACGTTTTCCATGATTTCACGATCTCGGCGGCCGTTCCAACAGAATATTTTTAAAAAAAAAAAATTCGTTAACTACAGTCTCGCGCATAATATCTCCAAATATTTGACAGATCCTTCATATTCGGTTTCAACATCTTGACGGGTTTATCTTAGAACTGTTTGTTGACGTTTGATGGAAATAAATAAACCTACAGATTGAATGCACGAACTTCGTCTCGCACGCAAAGCCATCGCTCCCGGTGCCCGGTGCCCACGCCGTGATAGTCGTGGGGTCTAATGTTTGCCTGGTTATCAGATTCGTGTTGGCGCCATTCTTTAATGGTCCATTAACGAGTTGAAACGAATGCGGCCATCGCGCGAACAACGCAGAAGATAGTCTGTGTACCATAGCCTGACTCATCGTGTAGTGTAGCATTACGCTATTGATCTGATCAAAGAATCCTGATTGCTTAGAGCCAAAACTGGTTTAAGAGCCTCTCTACACCTCTTGCAAAACAGCGAAAACATGCACTCCTAATATGCTGTTTTTTTAACTTCTATCACGGTTACCGGTGTTTCTGTCGCGTAACCTAGGCCTAACTCTAATACAAAAACAGTTAAAACCCTTAAAAACAGCAAGAATGTTATAAAAATTAATTATTATAAAGTGATATCTAATAACAATTTATATAGGTTAAGGGAACTTACAAACCTAACCTATTACAATAACAATAAACCTTCCTTACCTTTATTTTTTATTTATAAATACTGCAGCACCCGGAAAATCGTAGTACAAAAGTATGCTTCAATAATCACGTTGAATACTATGGCGTTACCTACAATTTTCCTCATAAGAACCTTAAACTGAAAAACATTTGTTACCTAATACTTGTAAATACTACAGATACAATGTATTTGTTCAAAACGAATGTAGCCTATTTCCCACAGTATTCTAAATGCTAGCTGCAGTTAAATAATCGAGGCAAGCAGCTGTCTCGTGATGAAAATTGAAAATTGGAAATTTTCAACGACATTAATTTTCTTATTTTTAATGAATTTGAAAATTTTAAATGCTACTTTATACAGATGTTAAGGCTGGTTACGATGTTAAATCAATTGTAAAAAAAAATCATATTTTTATTTGAAATTGTCGTCATTTTGTAACTGTTGAACGGATTTTGCTGGGTGACGAACTTGTTCAAGCTAGGTTGATTAGGCCAACCGAAATAAATTTTGAATCAAATGGTACTAAAATTGTATCCATTAAGTCATTGTTTAAAGGCTACAAGTTAAATAAACCATAATTTAAAAAATACGTTTTAACAACCCATAAAAAGTAATCGAAATCAGAACCGGCGCTCATTTCAAGTCCTGGTTCTGGAACCTTAATGGACCATAATGGCCGCTCCAATAGCTCATTTTCCAATCATTGGTAGGTTATAATAGGTCACATATCTGCGAAAATTCAGTGCGAAAAAACAGCAAGTCAAAACTTCTATGTAAGAAACACAAAGGCCCTACCTAATCTCTCGGCTAGGTTCGCTTAGTATCGCCGTCACGCCACACATTATTCTCTCTTTCATCACTCCTCCTGTTTCTGCTTCTCAAGGAGGTCGTTAGCTGTGAATACAAACCATTGAATATAAACGGTCTGGAATTGTAACCACCATTATAAAAAGCGTGCTCGATATTAGCGGCTAAAGTCCAAATAATTGGACTATTTGCCGCTACGAAAGCTACAAGCTGCAAGAATAAGGGCTGGAGATGTTTGAGAAATTAAACAGTACTATTATCTATTTAACTGTAGTTGAAAACTCTGCCGCAAGATACCATCAACAGCGAGCGCTCACAAAGCTCTCATAAGTGTTATCGTTATAGTACGTTTATATTAAATGCTGTAACATTTCAGTCTATTTTTGACTTTTGAAAATAGTATAGGCTAGTAACTCTAGGCTGCATCTCATGTGTACAATAGATAGACAGTCATTACCACTTATCAAAATCTCATAATCGATTTTCTACACTATCACCAAACTTTCCTTATAGCCTACTTCGTATAGTGATAAAGTAAAAAGTGTACAGATTAATTTGTAGAAGAAGATTGTGTTGTGGTATTAGCTAAATATTGTAGTTTAACTACTGTAATTACGTAAGCTTGTATATAATTATCTATATAATTTAATTACATGAACTAATTTACATTTAATTGCCTTATAAAATTCCATTTTATAATTTAAAAAGAACGATAATTATTGAACCTATTAGATTATGTCAGATATCAGTTGAATAGAAAGGTACGAATTCCAAGAAAACGAAAACAAAATGAATTCCTGAAGGCTTGAAGGAAGTTTGCTTGAGGGAGGCTGAGGTTAAACAGGCTATTAATAGCTAAGCCAAGCCAGACTGTATGTCACCAAGGGAAAGCTTAGGATTAGGCCTAACGGGTTTTCTAAACTTTAACCAAAAATAAACATTGTCAGTTGTTAGCATTGTGCTAACCTACATTTATTTGTAAAGTTGTTTACGTCAATTCTTTAACCAAGACTAGAACTGCCCAGGTGTGAGAAGAGAAAACTGATTTTTTCAATTCTTTGAACGTTAAGGGTTGAAAGTAAAAGAAACAATATGTTGAACACTGTTTATAATTTCATTATTGTCATCGTAAAAAAATAGATTTTGATGAATCTATAAATCTATCCGTTTCTTGATTCCGAGTCCAAAAGTTTTTATTATTTGGGCCTAATGAATTCCTCCATATACAAACAAAAAAACATAATAATGTAAAACTATAAATAAATTTTGAGGAAACTCCTGACCACTTCGTGGGCTAAAACAACATAATATCTATTCATTTAAATTTGATTATTTAGAGTGTTGCAATTAAAACCTACATTAAAACTTAATTATTAATATTTATAATTACTTTTGTTTTTATTCAACAGCGAAGCCTTATTTCACGAAAGTTACAAATTACTTATTCACAAGTTCACAATTTTACAAATACAATTATCATAATGTCACAAGCACATGTGTTTCACAAACATTTTTATCACTTGTGAAAAAAGTTACAAGTGTATCTAAATAAAGTTACAAGTTCACAGTAACAATTATTATGTTTCCGAATTTTGACATTTTTAGGTTATGATTCTTTATTGTTGTTAGTTTATTAGTCTACATAAAAATGTTACTCAAGAAAGAAGAAAAATTAATGTTTTTGAAAGACGTTTTGGATGCCAAAAATATTTCATTTTGAGCTTTTTCAGATAAGTTGTCAAAAGATGACAAAATATTCGTTGTTTGAACTAAGGCAAATAGGAGAATTTGTCAGGCCAGGTCAGAATTACCATAAGGGAATTTATAAATAGAGGTTGGTATCACTGGTCATAATTTTTCATAATCATTGCTTATAGTCACAAAGAGATCCTACTTTGTGTTTTGAGTGTTTGTGTTAGTGTGATCACCTTTGTGTTAGTGAGATGAATGATAAAATTTGTTATGTCAATTTTATAAATGTCGCTCAAATTAGGACTACTTTATTTCCATATTTTAAAATTGTAAATGACTAAATTATAGTAAGATATTTCAGAGTTGTAGTTAATATTTACCTCCTAGAAAGAGTGAATCACGGATGCCAACAGATGAACAAAACAAACAGTACCCGCCATGTTTTACTCTACTACGGTTCTCTGCTTAGTACGGACCTTTAGTGTACAGCAGACCCTTTAAATACAGGGCAAGAATTCCAACACGATCGGATTCACCCACTATTGCAATATCTGAATCATCCAGACTCACTAAATATCCTATACATTCAATGTTCATGTTTTAATTTCAAAATGATTTATGACTTTAACCTTAGAAAATATTCAGTAGGCCTATATTTTTGTTATTGTTTGATAATTGCAATACAACTGATTTCAACCAGTAAACAATTAAACAATAGGCTAGTATTTAGGGCCAAATTCGCAAACATAGTGATTATTTGTTCGTCTGTGCCTGTACTTATTACTGGAGACTATGCAAATTGACCAATTTTCATGAAATACGGAATGCAAGTCTGGTTTTTTCACATTTTGAAACAATTTCTAATTGTTAAAGGAAAACAGTTTTTTAATCACTTTTAGTCAAAAAAACTTTAAAATTGGATTTACTCAAAATTGGCTCAAAAAACGTTTATTCAAATACAGTCGATAAGCATCTAAACAGGAAGTAACCGTTTCGGCTACTATAGAAAAACCGGAAAATCTGCCAAAATTTTCAAAATAAGATTTTGGCTAAATATTGTCTAAAGATGTAAGTCAATGAAGCACACTTTAGGGCCTAAATCAAAGAAATGTAAGGGCTAGGAATAAATTAGTGAAAAGTTTAAGTGTTTATATTGTTTTCAGTTAGCTTTCCTTTTTTTAACTTGGTAGGGCCTACTACTACTTGGTACGACTACTTAATTTATGATTCTATATATATTAGTAAGACTTGTGCAACATTTGATGAAGGAGTTTTGAAAAATTAGACCGACTTTTCTTTTTTTTTATTTATAAAAAAAAACTCATTAAATTTAACAAAAAACATTCAAAAATAATTATTACTTCTCACAATCAACTTCAAGAATTTTGATTAATTTTTGCTCAAATGAAATCTTTAAGTAACAACACGTAACGAATGAGTCTTCATTCTCTTCTAAAATCATTTCAAAAAATCTGCTTATATTTTCGAAATTATTTTGTCTAATTTGTTTAAGTTACACGATAATGTGTAACTCACTGTAGCCTACAAAATTAAATATTAAGGTAATTACAATTTTGGAGTAAATTTTTAAAAAATCTCTTTTATGAATTTTTTTAAATCTGACATTTTGTATGAGATTCAACACCCCCACTTTTTTGTATGCTTAAAGGATTCATATAATGTTCTTTTTTAAATGATTTAATTGAATGTATGAATGATTGTACAATGTTATGAAGATTATAGCTTGACCTGCGTATTGGCCTAAACCCTAGACCTAGACTGTGTGACTTGATTGCCAACACGTGGACAGTTGAAATAGCTTTTGTTTTTTTTAAGTCTTAAGTTGTTGTAAGTGTAGGCGTCAGTTATTCCTTCATTAGCAGATCTTCGCCAGGTGTTTCCTCTCTTCCCTCTCTTCTCCTTCTCCCTCTTCTTTCTTCTTGTTGACTCAGACATATCTCATCAATTCAGTATTTATAGTAGGCCCTACTAAGTACTTAGGGTTGCCGTACGTCCATAATTTATACTTTAAAAACCATGTCTCCTATCAATGCCTTATAAAACTCAATGTCAATAACTTTGATTTGATAAAACACAATTATTTTACGTTATTATTTTACGAAACAAAAAGAAGTTTTGAAATCGAATTTGAGATTTTTGTTTTATATATCTATCTGTTTTTATGTACCCTGAGTTCAAAAAAGAGGTATTTTTCTTGGATATCTGACCGTCTTTATGTGTATATATGTGCACATCGCTAGAAACTAAATTAATTAACTGATTTGTACGACATCTTTAGCATACGTACCTATTTTGACTACATATTGTACCCTTTTAAAATGTTTCAAGTCTCGTTTTTGTCAAAAATCTGTAAAAATTTCTCAAATTCAGTTCATCGAATTTGACTAAAATTTGCTCAAGTTTCGTTGTATAACCAAGGGGAAAATGTATGGGTTGTTATATATAAAAAAACTTTTTCTCAAGTGCTGTCAAAAAAATAAGCCCTAAAAAATATTGGTTTAATGTTTCAAAAGCTGTTCATCAGATCAGATTTTGCTCGTATAACGAAACATAAACCATAACTACTATCGGAATTCATTCTTTGATTCGTTGTTACAAGCAAACGAAAAATAATATAATAAATGTAATTATACGGTTATCATAGTTGTTCTAGCGTGACCAATTACACACGTTCAATATTTTCAAGAATTATATATAATATTTTCGAGTATGTGTTTAAAAAAACACAGTTTTTCTTAGTCCTTTCGTTGTTGTTGAATTTTATGATATCATCAGGTCAGTAGTTTTGAGGATAAAACATTCTTTTGTAGCGATCGTTACCTGCAATGTTCTGAATAAGTGAAATTTTTCAATTTTTTTTTTATTTTTCTCTGATATACTGCTTTTAATAAAATTATTCAAATGATATTTACATGTATATAATCGGAGTGATATCAATAGTGTAGATATTTCACAAAATGAAATATTAAACAATTACTGACAATTGTTAATTACAAAATATGCGAGTTGAAGGTATAAACTAGGCCTATAAACAAACACCGAGTCTTTGACTTGTCGGACGGGCTTACACAATCTTAGTATAAAGTGTTTTTCATTTTTCAAAATACGAGTTAACATTAAATATAAACTGCTTCAGAATATTTACGAATATAAGATGTTTTCTTAAAGTACAGTCTAACAAATACACAGATATTTGAATTTAATTCACGGGGATTTCACTTATAACCACTTGTAGGCCCCGACACATCAAAGAAACTCTGACTTGTCACAATTCACAAAAAGAAATTTTTATAACATCGACAAGCACGAATAAGAATTAAATATTAACTAAAACTAACACTGATAAGCCTACATAGTGCTTGAGAGTGGAGATGTGTGAGGGTGGGGCGAGGGACTGTCAAATTAATGATTCATGTCCACACAGTTGTTTACAAACCAAAATCTTGTAGGCCTGATGTTACGAAAGTATAGTAACGAAACTGTTTTGCCTTCCATTTCTTGATAATCGTATACTGTAGCCTATATCCCTTTTCACAGAACGTTTCATACACGCAAATTTAAATACAAACACTCTCTGGTCTTAATAAGGAACTGTTTCAGTTTTTATTTCCTAGTGACAGGTTGGGATAAACGAAAACCGAATAACTTGTAATTGCAGCATTTGTCAATCAAGTCCATGTAATTTTCCATTTGACTGTGTACTTTGACGATGCTCGGCTACAGTATGTCCAGTAAGAAGCGGACTGTACCTCCACGGCCTGGCTCTATTCTTAATTTTTCCATAATAATTTAGTTTTTAAAACACCGCTTTTTGAAACAACTTATACTAGCACATACGAATAACGAAATTTCAAAGCTTATTTTCGTGCAGAAAATATGCCAAGGAAGTCAATAACTATAAAGTTGAGCTTTATTTTTTAAAAATAATAACCAGGTAAATAGTAGATACAAAAATCCCAATTTCAAGTACACTGTTCACAACAGTACTGTGTTTAATCGCTGCAAAAGAAATTTTGTTATCCCTAAAACTCTTGATATGGTAAAATCTTAGGCTAAATTTATCGGCAAAAGACTTAGGAAAACATTGTTTTTTAACGTATTACTCTCACAAAAACTGTATATAATTCTACAAAAAATGTTAAATAATTATGTAATTATTCAGGATAAAACAAGGTGGCTGTTTAAACAGTACATAACAGTCTATTTTCTCAAACGTTTCCACGAACCTGCAGCGTTCGTAGCGGCAGGTAATCCAATTACTTGGACTTTAGCGGCTGATATCGATAATGGTGGTTGTACTTCTTTTCCGTTTATATTCAATAGCATATTCAGCCAATTCTATAAAATTGCGCTCCGCTTTTTACCACTTTTCAAGAAAAAGCGAGAATTGGGATGAAGTTATAGTGTCTGAAAATGAAGGGGAAGGAGGAGACTTCCGTGTAGTTGATTTTGAAGGAAAAGAATTTTGGGCAACCTCATCCTGTTGCAGGGGCAACAGCAAGTATTGGATTATATGTTATAAAGTGGCCTGCAGTAATTGTTATAATATAATTTGATATTTAAAATAAAATAAAGATTTTATAATTTTTGAACAAATATTTGTATTTATTTATCTCTGATACTTGTGTTTTCCAGTTGTAACTATGTTACAGTTAAATGACTTACTAAATAATCAACTGTGTACTAAATAATGAAAACAAGTTTTTTAACCTTAAAAAAGAAAAAATCGAGAAATCAGCTGACAGGAAATTTTCTCTAAAATTTTCTCGTAGGAGTTAAATAATAAGTTTATTTTTTGACAGATTTTACAAGTACTTATGGGTTTGAAACTTGTAAAATTTTGTAATAATAGGCTATTAGTAATATTATGAAAGAGATCCTCGGAGGAAATTGTTTCTCTTCCAGTACATTTGCTCCGGTAGGTTACAAAGAGTTCTTTCACTTATGAAAACCGTCTGTAGGTCAGGTAGAAAAGTCAAAGCTATTCAATACATTAAACAGTGTTATAAAATAAGTCTTCACTGAATTATTCGAATAAAATAGAGACCTTGAATTTCTCAGGGTTCGAAAGCCCGCTATGCCGGTCACAAGCCCGGGGCCTGTTACTAAGTAACAGGAAGTGGTGAGTGATAGAGGAGTAACACCTCTCTAAAAAACCTTGGTCCATCTGGCTCCGGATGGTAGTACCTTGTAAGGGCCCCTTGCCTAGGGTTACAGGTGAGAGCCGGTCAACGGTATTGCAATGATCAAAACAACTACGGATGTACTTACCCCAGGTGGCAGCCCAGCTGTGCTGGAAAATCCACCCTCGACAGAGGCAGGCCCCACGGATTCTGGGGGCCAAACATTGCTTATGGATGACCCTTTTAAGAGAAGTTCAAGAATGATAAGATCCCCTAGTGATAAAGTTAGTACAAACACAGGGGACAAAAATACTAGTTTGTTAAGAGAAAATCATGAACTTCGATACAGGATTCAAGAACTAGAGAACATGGTATTAGATCTAAGACAAGAAATGAAGGATTTAAAAGCTAAGAATAGTCTTCTTAAAGAGATTCAGATAAGTGGTTCAAATAAGGAAAATAGTGATGAAAAACTAGAACACTCTGTATACCATACAGACGAAGAGGATCTGGCTCAAGAAACAGAATGGATTATCAAGAAAAAAAGACCTAACAAAAAAGGAAAGCTGTATTCTCTCCAGAAATACAAGAGCAAACGTGTGAAGAGAAGATGAGTCCTTCCCGCCAAAGTAAGGAAGACATGATAAAACATTCAAAGGATGTAAGAGCTAAAATGAAATTACAAAAACCTCCGCCTATAAATATAGTTGGGGTAGCCAGTTACTCGAATTTGCAAACAATACTGCAAGTTGCTTCAGATAAAGACTATAAATTAACTGCTCTAAACAATAATGTTTGGAAAGTAAACATGCCAGACTCTGACAGCTACAGAGCTGTTACACAAAAATTGAAGAGCGACAACATACAGTGGTACTCGTTCGAAGATAAGAATGAAAGGCCAATTAAAGTAATGGCTAGAGGCTTACATTCATCGTGTGCTAAAGATGATATTATTGACAACTTGAAACAACAAGGTTTCAAGATTCTCGATGCAGTCAATATCTTGAAAAAAGAAAAAAGTGAAAACGAGAATGGTGAGATAATAACACAAAGGAGAGGTCTACCTTTGTTTATGTTAACTTTTGACAACAAAGAGATTGTTGATAACATTTATAAAATTAAATCAATTCCTAACATTGTGGTAAAAATTGAGCCCCTTAGAAGGAATCTCACTCTAATACCTCAGTGTAAGCGATGTCAAGGGTATAATCATACTCAAGGGTACTGCCAGAGAGACCCAAGGTGCGTAAAATGTGCTGGGAAACATCTAACTGCGGTGTGCACAGTGAGTAAAAATAATCCTCCAAAGTGCGTTAACTGTCACGGTAAACATCCAGCAAATTATCGGGGCTGTGAGGTTGCCAAAGAATTGCAGAAGCGCAGAAATGGTGTATTAAGAATTAAAAATCATATTCAAAGGAATATAAATAGTAGGCCTACTATACAACAGGAATCAACAGAACATCTAACAGTACGAGTAACGACACTAGTATGGCACCGACAACATATGCGAAAGCCTTAGGTAGAAGTTTTTCCGGAACAGCATCAATAGAAAAGAATCTGGAAATCATATTAGAAAAACTAGATGAACAAAGACACACAAATAAGTTAATATTTGAAAGAATAAGCAAGATAGAAAGCAATATGAATAAAAATAAGAAAAAAATGAAAACATGAACCATACTTTGCGAATAGCCACTTGGAATGCTAATGGACTTTCTCAGCTAGCCATGGAGTTGGAATTGTTCCTCATTAATGAGAAAATTGATATCTGCTTGGTGTCAGAAACACACTTCACTAATCAATCCTATTTTAAAATCAGAGACTTTTGCCTTTATCATGTGGATCATCCTTCAAACAAAGCCAGAGGAGGCTCTGCTGTCCTTATCAAAAACAACATTAAACACTATGAAAGTTTTGAAGTAAAGCTAGAAACAATGCAAATTACAACAGTTGCAGTGAAATTCAAAAACAAATACTTTAATATATCATCTATATATTGTCCACCTAGACATAATCTAAGAAGGAGGACTATTTAAAGCTTTTAATACACTAGGACATAATTTTATAATAGGAGGTGACTTCAATGCAAAGAACACTTATTGGGGTCACGATTGACTACTGCAAAAGGTAAAGCATTATACGAATCGGGGAGAGAAATTAAATGCGATTTCTACTCCACCGGCAAACCAACTTACTGGCCATCGGATTCTAGAAAGATCCTGATCTTCTTGATTTTTCATCGCTAAAGGCGTGTCGGATGGGTATGTGTGTGTTGGTGAAAGTTATGAGTTGGCTTCTGACCATTCTCCAGTTATTATGACAATAAGTGGGAATATAATACAAAAGATGAACTTCCTAAGTTAACAAATCTTAAAACTAATTGGGATGATTTTAGAAAGGAGTTGAGTTGTAGAATAGAACTGCAAACATCTCTTAAGACTCTGATCAATTGGAAGACGAAGTAGAGGCTTACATCCATAATATCAAAAATCAGCTTGGAATAGTACACCTTGGTTATCCAAACCTAAGAGTAATATCACATACCCGATAGAAGTACAGGATTTGATTCAGAAGAAAAGGAAAATCCGTAAAAAGTGGCAGAAAACTCAGAGTGCCTCAATATAAATCTGAGTTAAATGAACTGAACAATAAACTTAGAGATTATTGAAACAAATTAAAAGCGAATCCATTTCTAGATATCTTGAAGGGCTATCGTCAGATAAGGATAGTGACTACAAAATATGGCAAGCCACTAAAAGCATCAAGAGACCTAGAAACCATATTCCACCAATTAGGAAGGTTGACAATACTTGGGCAAGAAGTAATAAGGAAAAAGCTGATTTGTTTGCTGCTCACCTAGAGAACACATTCAAACCATTTGAGGCGCAAGCAGCAGGTGAAACATTAATACCAATAGAAAAGAACGACCTAGTGGATATTGGTAAAGTAACATACAACGAGCTTGTAAAGGTAATAACAGGTTTAAAAGCTAATAAAGCTCCTGGTTATGAATTAATAACTGGAAAAATTGTTAAGGAATTACCAGAAAAGGCTGTTCGAAAATTATTACATTTGATAAACGCCTCTTTTAGGCTAAGATATGTCCCAAGACAGTGGAAAATAGCAGAGGTTATAATGATACCTAAGCCAGGAAAAGATCACAGGAGAAAGCATCTTACCGTCCCATCTCTCTTTTGCCAATTATCTCAAAAGTCTTTGAAAAACTCTTGGTAAAACGCCTCAAACCTATTATTGAAGAGAGGAACCTAATCCCACATCATCAGTTTGGGTTTAGAAGTCAACATTCGACGATTGACCAAATACATCGGATTACCAATGTTGTTGAAAGAGTACTTGAAGAGCGTAAAATCTGCTCATCACTGTTTCTGGATATGGCACAGGCTTTTGACAAAGTCTGGCATGAAGGCTTATTATATAAGTTACAAAGAGATCTTCCAAACCAATTTTATGAATTACTGAAGTCATACATGTCAGAAAGATGCTTTAGGGTTAAATGTGATGGTGAATATTCTAGAATAAAGGATATAGCTGCAGGAGTTCCTCAAGGAAGCGTATTAGGACCTATTTTGTTTCTGTTATATACAAGAGACATACCTCAAGATTCCGATACAGTAATTGCTACTTTTGCAGATGATACTGCAATTTTGGCCGTTGGGGATAATGTAGAGGAAGCAAAACTGAAAATTCAAAAATCTATTGATAAAGTCAGTATCTGGATAAGGAAATGGAGATTAAAATTAAATGAATCTAAATCAAACTACATAAACTTTACCAATAGAAAGATAAACCCAACCAATATTGAACTAAATGGTCACTCATTAGCTCCTGTTAATACAGCAAAATACCTTGGGATGACGCTTGACGCAAAACTTCATTGGAAAGAGCATGTCAAGAAGAAAATAAAGAGTTAAATATTAAATTCAAGAAAATGAATTGGCTGCTTGGTAGGAGATCTACACTAGACCTACACAATAAACTTTTAATTTATAAGCAATTACTCAAACCTGTTTGGACTTATGGAATACAGCTGTGTGGGGTGCACGAAGAAAACAAATGCTAAAGCCGTTCAAGTATTCCAGAACAAGGTTCTGCGTAGTATTGTTAATGCACCATGGTTCGTGCGTAATGATGACCTGCATCGTGACCTCAGGATGAATACGGTTTCAGAAGAAATAATGAAATACGCAATCATGCATAAAAACAGACTACAAAAACATGTCAATCCTGAAGTGTTGTGCTTGTTGAATAACACAGACGATGTTCGCCGTCTTAATAGAACAAAGCCCTTGGATATTAGTGGACGATAATAAATAAAACAAGAGTAACACATGAACATTGTGTTTAAAATTTATAGGACTCCATTACTGAATGGTGATCCAAACAAAGTGACATCGTAATATCAAATGTAAATTACTTGTTAAGTGTAAATTCTTAGTTGTAATTGTTATATAATAAATAAAAAAAAAAAAAAAAAAAAAAAAAAAAAAAATATTTTCGAAATTATTTTGTCTAATTTGTTTAAGTTACACGATAATGTGTAACTCACTGTAGCCTACAAAATTAAATATTAAGGTAATTACAATTTTGGAGTAAATTTTTAAAAAATCTCTTTTATGAATTTTTTTAAATCTGACATTTTGTATGAGATTCAACACCCCCACTTTTTTGTATGCTTAAAGGATTCATATAATGTTCTTTTTTAAATGATTTAATTGAATGTATGAATGATTGTACAATGTTATGAAGATTATAGCTTGACCTGCGTATTGGCCTAAACCCTAGACCTAGACTGTGTGACTTGATTGCCAACACGTGGACAGTTGAAATAGCTTTTGTTTTTTTTAAGTCTTAAGTTGTTGTAAGTGTAGGCGTCAGTTATTCCTTCATTAGCAGATCTTCGCCAGGTGTTTCCTCTCTTCCCTCTCTTCTCCTTCTCCCTCTTCTTTCTTCTTGTTGACTCAGACATATCTCATCAATTCAGTATTTATAGTAGGCCCTACTAAGTACTTAGGGTTGCTGTATACGTCCATAATTTATACTTTAAAAACCATGTCTCCTATCAATGCCTTATAAAACTCAATGTCAATAACTTTGATTTGATAAAACATAATTATTTTACGTTATTATTTTACGAAACAAAAAGAAGTTTTGAAATCGAATTTGAGATTTTTGTTTTATATATCTATCCGTTTTTATGTACCCTGAGTTCAAAAAAGAGGTATTTTTCTTGGATATCTGACCGTCTTTATGTGTATATATGTGCACATCGCTAGAAACTAAATTAATTAACTGATTTGTACGACATCTTTAGCATACGTACCTATTTTGACTACATATTGTACCCTTTTAAAATGTTTCAAGTCTCGTTTTTGTCAAAAATCTGTAAAATTTCTCAAATTCAGTTCATCGAATTTGACTAAAATTTGCTCAAGTTTCGTTGTATAACCAAGGGAAAATGTATGGGTTGTTATATATAAAAAACTTTTCTCAAGTGCTGTCAAAAAAATAAGCCCTAAAAATATTGGTTTAATGTTTCAAAAGCTGTTCATCAGATCAGATTTTGCTCGTATAACGAAACATAAACCATAACTACTATCGGAATTCATTCTTTGATTCGTTGTTACAAGCAAACGAAAAATAATATAATAAATGTAATTATACGGTTATCATAGTTGTTCTAGCGTGACCAATTACACACGTTCAATATTTTCAAGAATTATATATAATATTTTCGAGTATGTGTTTAAAAAAACACAGTTTTTCTTAGTCCTTTCGTTGTTGTTGAATTTTATGATATCATCAGGTCAGTAGTTTTGAGGATAAAACATTCTTTTGTAGCGATCGTTACCTGCAATGTTCTGAATAAGTGAAATTTTTCAATTTTTTTTTTATTTTTCTCTGATATACTGCTTTTAATAAAATTATTCAAATGATATTTACATGTATATAATCGGAGTGGTATCAATAGTGTAGATATTTCACAAAATGAAATATTAAACAATTACTGACAATTGTTAATTACAAAATATGCGAGTTGAAGGTATAAACTAGGCCTATAAACAAACACCGAGTCTTTGACTTGTCGGACGGGCTTACACAATCTTAGTATAAAGTGTTTTTCATTTTTCAAAATACGAGTTAACATTAAATATAAACTGCTTCAGAATATTTACGAATATAAGATGTTTTCTTAAAGTACAGTCTAACAAATACACAGATATTTGAATTTAATTCACGGGGGATTTCACTTATAACCACTTGTAGGCCCCCGACACATCAAAGAAACTCTGACTTGTCACAATTCACAAAAAAAAATTTTTACAAAATCGACACGCACGAATAAGAATTAAACATTAACTAAAACAGACACTGATAAGCCTACATAGTGCTTGAGAGTGGAGATGTGTGAGGGTGGGGCGAGGGACTGTCAAATTAATGATTCATGTCCACACAGTTGTTTACAAACCAAAATCTTGTA
Source organism: Callitettix versicolor (assembly GCA_022606455.1). NCBI lineage: Eukaryota > Metazoa > Arthropoda > Insecta > Hemiptera > Cercopidae > Callitettix > Callitettix versicolor. The sequence continues at coordinate 69,976,906 of CM040189.1, forward strand.
GGCCTGATGTTACGAAAGTATAGTAACGAAACTGTTTTGCCTTCCATTTCTTGATAATCGTGTACTGTAGCCTATATCCCTTTTCACAGAACGTTTCATACACGCAAATTTATATACAAACCCTCTCTGGTTGGTCTTAATAAGAAACTGGTTCAGTTTTTATTTCCTAGTGACAGGTTGGGATAAACGAAAACCGAATAACTTGTAATTGCAGCATTTGTCAATCAAGTCCATGTAATTTTCCATTTGACTGTGTACTTTGACGATGCTCGGCTACAGTATGTCCAGTAAGAAGCGGACTGTACCTCCACCACTGAGCACGGCCTGGCTCTATTCTTAATTTTTCCATAATAATTTAGTTTTTAAAACACCGCTTTTTGAAACAACTTATACTAGCACATACGAATAACGAAATTTCAAAGCTTATTTTCGTGCAGAAAATATGCCAAGGAAGTCAATAACTATAAAGTTGAGCTTTATTTTTAAAAAATAATAACCAGGTAAATAGTAGATACAAAAATCCCAATTTCAAGTACACTGTTCACAACAGTACTGTGTTTAATCGCTGCAAAAGAAATTTTGTTATCCCTAAAACTCTTGATATGGTAAAATCTTAGGCTAAATTTATCGGCAAAAGACTTCCTAAGTCTTTTCCTAAAACATTGTTTTTTAACGTATTACTCTCACAAAAACTGTATATAATTCTACAAAAAATGTTAAATAATTATGTAATTATTCAGGATAAAACAAGGTGGCTGTTTAAACAGTACATAACAGTCTATTTTCTCAAACGTTTCCACGAACTCGCAGCGTTCCTAGCGGCAGATAATCCAATTACTTGGACTTTAGCGGCTGATATCGATAATGGTGGTTGTACTTCTTTTCCGTTTATATTCAATAGCATATTCAGCCAATTCTATAAAATTGCGCTCCGCTTTTTACCACTTTTCAAGAAAAAGCGAGAATTGGGATGAAGTTATAGTGTCTGAAAATGAAGGGGAAGGAGGAGACTTCCGTGTAGTTGATTTTGAAGGAAAAGAATTTTGGGCAACCTCATCCTGTTGCAGGGGCAACAGCAAGTATTGGATTATATGTTATAAAGTGGCCTGCAGTAATTGTTATAATATAATTTGATATTTAAAATAAAATAAAGATTTTATAATTTTTGAACAAATATTTGTATTTATTTATCTCTGATACTTGTGTTTTCCAGTTGTAACTATGTTACAGTTAAATGACTTACTAAATAATCAACTGTGTACTAAATAATGAAAACAAGTTTTTTAACCTTAAAAAAGAAAAAATCGAGAAATCAGCTGACAGGAAATTTTCTCTAAAATTTTCTCGTAGGAGTTAAATAATAAGTTTATTTTTTGACAGATTTTACAAGTACTTATGGGTTTGAAACTTGTAAAATTTTGTAATAATAGGCTATTAGTAATATTATGAAAGAGATCCTCGGAGGAAATTGTTTCTCTTCCAGTACATTTGCTCCGGTAGGTTACAAAGAGTTCTTTCACTTATGAAAACCGTCTGTAGGTCAGGTAGAAAAGTCAAAGCTATTCAATACATTAAACAGTGTTATAAAATAAGTCTTCACTGAATTATTCGAATAAAATAGAGACCTTGAATTTCTCAGGGTTTACCTGAAAGGTTTTTTCGTTGGAAAAATGTGATTGGTTTAATCCCAATTAGTGATTTTTAGTAAGATGTAACTTATAGAAAACTAACGTAAATCAGATAACTAGCGATGCTGATCAATTTCAACTCAAATGTAACTCTTACGAACACAAATAAATGCAGTACATGCTCTCTTGGTCAAAAAACTAAAATCGTCTTATCAGATAATATTTATGTAAGGATTCACAATTGAAATAAATGTAAAAATTTTGAAATAACAGTTTATGACTAAGTTGAAATAAAAAAGTTAACCTTGACGAGGTTTTTTTCGACAGTTCTCCAACGAAATTTTTAGAGCAGGTCTATCTACACGTTTTATGAGCATTTAAATTATTACCTTTTTTAAATTATTTAATTTAATGATGCTTGCCGTTCGTTTTATTATTACATAGATTTTGATACGTTCGCCTATTCGCATTTAGTTTGCTTGATTCTCTTTGTAAAGACAACAATAATAATCCTAGGCGTGGGGTTTGCAATAGTACACCCGTACACAACCCTTGACAAAACATCAGCGCTGGCTAGGTGTGATACATCGATAAGGCATTGACAATACAATAGTGGAATACGAGAACACTGCTTGTTAGATAACATCGCCACTCATCACTAATCATTGTAGGCTTACAGCTGCTTGTACAACGCCACAGCCATGTTTATAACAGTTTTTGTTTATTCATCGCCATCGGGTAGAAAAAACTCATAACCTTAAAAACTTGGGGATTATGAGAAATTTACATGCTTTTGAAGTAATATTTACTCTATAAAAATATATATAATGAGATATAATACGTAAGAGAAAACCTTTCTATGTTATTTCAACAGAGGTTATGTTTATTGTCATTGTTTACGATTAATATAAATAATAAATGTTTTTACTTGACTATTCGGCATATGGTTGTTTTGTTTGTTAAGCAATTTTGGCCAAACGCATTCACCGATTATTTTTAAATTCTGTTCCAATGTACCTTGTATAAAACCCAAATGACTTGTATGTAAGATTTTCCCCATTCATTTCTGTTTTAAAATGGCGACCTCTGATTTGCGATAACGAGTGTATGCAGTTTTGACCAATTGTTTTAAAATTTGGTACGAAGATACATTGTAATTCTTAATGTAATCGTCTTTATTTCCGCCAGGTATGTTGTAATTTTGTAAATTTTGCAGAGTACATAGCTCTGCCTTTCCTAGCTTTAAGCACTTTATATTTGTTCGGAATACTTCCATTTTCAAATCTTTTTACTGTACTTCACACCTGAATTTTAGTACCTTGTATAAAACCCAAATGAAATAGGTCTAAATTCACTTTCATTTCAAGATGATGGCCTCTGATTTAACAATGACGAATGTACTCAGTTTTGACAAAACGCAGTGGCCCGATTGTTACGAAGGTACCTTGCATAAATACCAAACTACATATGTGTAAGATTTTTCCATATTCATTTCCGTTTGAATAAGGTGGGCTGTGATTTAACGATGAGAGCGTCGTTGCTGGTTATTTCATGTAATACTGGGTGAACGACAAGACCTATCATAATTTTGACCACTTCACGGAGAAAGGACATGAAATTTTCAATTAAGTTGATCTAATAATATTTTCCCTAAATATTACGATTACCGGTTAAATTGGCGCGTCAGACCACTGTATATTAAAAATTAATACTAAACTGCGAGGTTTTAATTAATTTGTATTAACAAAGCCTGTTTTTTGTGTTACTAGTAAATAAAGCGTTATTGCTATAGGCCCATTAATGTTAATTGTATTTCAATTATTCAATTAATGTTCAATTTTTTATGTATGTAAGATAATAAACAAATAATTATTGTGTTTTGATTAACATGTTTGGTTAAAATATTGGATAAGCTAAGCCAGCGTTATGGCTCGAAACAGCTGGAGACAGAGAGATAGAAGCCATAGGACTCCAATGAGAAAACTTTTAATTAGAAAATAAAATTAAAGTTAACTATTTTGTACATATTTTTATTACAGGGTACAGGTTTACAGAAATAATGTTGACGTATCAAAATTAATTTCGATGGATGTACACGTTTTCAGATCACCCTGAGATCAAAAACGTGGATTTTACCTTGATTTTTCAGTATCTTCGAAACATTTCAGGAATTTTTTGTTTTTAAATATTTCTTTTTTTTAATTCCTACAATTAGTTCACACTCTCCCTATATTTATATATCTTGTTCAAATTTTCAGTAATTAATATTGTACTTTCTATTCATCCACTCAAATACAAATACATTTTTTTAAACTATCCACTAGGCCACCGAGGCGGCTTTTTCAAATATTATTTGATTAATTAATTGAAGTTTTATATGGAAGAAAAAAATGTCTTTTATATGAGATATTTAGCAGATTATAAATTTAGGAATAAATTGTTGTCCTAAGTAAGAATTGACTTTAATTTTTTGTATTACTTGTTTTAAGGAAAGATTATGATAAAAATTTAAATCAACTGTAATGAAACAAAACGTATAGAAGTCGCTACACAAAAATCCTGTTTGGTAGCAGTAGCTCTATGATCAATAGATTAAAAAAAAAACAGACCAAATTTCTTTGAGCAGTTTATCGGTTTTTGCTTGATTTTTGTTTACATGATCATAGCTCAGACAGTGTAGGCCTAAAGATTTGAAAAGATACAGTTGTCGGATTTGGCCTTCAGCTTGGTCACAAAATGAAAACTTTTATTTAAAATTAAGTGTACTTATTTCAGTTACAATTCTTCGTATATTACTAAATTTTTAGCAAAATCAGAAGAATCGATTTTCCCACTCTTAATCGATAGCTTTCGAAAAGGGGTAGGAACACTTCTAGAAATACTAAGGTCCACTGACCTGTCTGGTACTTAAAATAAGCTCAGCTGACATATATCATAGTAAAGTAAACAAATGAGCTTCTCATTGAAAAACAACGATGAACCAGAAATAGCCAATTGGCGTTTGTAAGCCTACAAGCGGCCAAACACTTGAATAGCCTTACCAGTGAGCTGGTCGATGCAGTACGATGATATTGTTGGCATTGCTTCACAGCTGCAACCCGCTACAGTGGCGTAACGACGCCATGTTTTTTGTGACAGTTTTAGCAAATAGGTAGCTGAGTCAGGAAACACTAACTTGTACAGCTGTCACTATTTCTATTCCTGTTACGTGAATGTCCAATCAAAAGATCCGATTTCATTGTCGAAACATTTATTGAAGTTACCGTACAAATTTAACCTTAAGTCAAAAGTTTAATTCACAAGTTTACTGTAACCCTTATAATTAAAACACTTGAATCTTTTGTAAGGGAAATAATTGCAAAATATCTTCAAGGAATTCAGAATACAGAAAGGCTATACATTTTTAAAATTTGCACCCTTTTTGTCATATCCAGGAGAAGGTGTTGCAGGCTTTCGAGAAGATTAAGATTGACTACTTGAGGTAAAGTGATTATAACCCCCAGGCACTACGATCAAAATACCTATTGTGCAACTAAGCCTCTTGGTTAACAGTAAAGCAGACTGGTGTCCTCAGTGATGAGTTCCAGCAGTCTACCAATTATCTTATTCTGGAGGTCTTCAGGATTCTGGAAGGCAAGCACCATGTTATAGATTAAGTGATCTGCAGTTTTCTCTTAATTCCGACATAACCTACACAGGTTTCTCCGTGGTACATTTCTATCCTGTGTCATCGCCTAAACAACATAAGAACCGAGTTACACAAACTAGTTCCGCTTACTAACACCGAAAAACATCCACGCTAAATTCCCGAACTTCTCTGCCGACTTTTAAACATCTTACATCTGCGAACCTAGTTCACAATTCTCCCGTCAACCAATACTCGCTTCTGATTTGTTCAAAGTGTCCGCGTATCTCGGGTCTAACCTACGCTAGATTATCTTATTTCTGACCAGTCTTTACTGCGGTGCACCACTTTGCATCTCCCATACACAGTATCTTCATTTTGATTGGTGCGTTGTTTTTCTAGCTTTAACAATGGATTTCTGAGAAATTATGATACCCTCCATATCTTTAAGTAGAAATACAGGTCGAACCACAAGAATACAGAAGGATCACCCACTACGGAACAATTGTATGCAGTCTACCAACACCCGGAACTTGCTCGAGTGGAATTAAAAGAAATCCGGCCAACTTTATAGAAGACACGAATTTCTTAATTTCTTAGCATTCCGAACAGGATAGTGTCTTTCCATCCCGCAGCCGACTTGATAAACGCCCCGACTAATGTTTCTCCCGGAGGCTAGAACATACCCCTCAGAACACAGTGCCCCATAGAAAGTCCCATGGTATTTTCATTTCGTTTATGGATTTTATCATGTTCACATTTTTTACTATTACTATTACTATTACTATTACTATTATTATTATTATTATTATTATTATTATTATTATTATTATTATTATTATTATTATTATTATTACTATTACTATTACTATTACTATTACTATTACTATTACTATTACTATTACTATTACTATTATTATTATTATTATTATTATTATTATTATTATTATTATTACTATTATTATTATTATTATTATTATTATTATTATTATTATTATTATTATTATTATTATTATTATTATTATTATTATTATTATTATTATTATTATTATTATTATTATTATTATTATTATTATTATTATTATTATTATTATTATTATTATTATTATTATTATCTCCTCATTTCGAACCTTTGCATCCATATTATACCTGCAACATCTCCAATGTGCGCATGTTATTGCCTTTAACGAATTTTAGATTTCTAACTTCATCCAAAATCCCATACCCTATATTAAGTTTTTTAAAATATATATTTATTGTCAAACTCCCACTTTTTGCAGTATACTCTTCCTGAAAATACACTCGATGTCCATTTCACTTTAAGATAAACTTGTTGAATTGTTGACAGAAAAGTGCAATAGGCTACATCTCTACATTACATTTCAAGGCTTCGTTCGCACTATTTTAAATAGCGTGGTTACGCAACAAGTTCTATTGTTTATTAATCAATATTTCATTCTTTACTTTACACATTTATCTTCTCAAAACAAACGGAGAAAATGTACTGAATAATGTAACAGTGTTTAGTGTTTATTATTGTGACAAAAATCTTAAACATTTACTCTACTCGATCACAGATACTGATTGACTAAAAAGTTGTTCGAGTAGCCTCTGCGAGGCATATCTTCAGTGCCTAAGTAAACAATCGCTCCAGAAAGGCAAAACATAACCATATTTGTTTTGGTTTTCATTTACAAACAATAATAGCTTCTTACTACCATGACGTTTTGTTTAGAGAAATGTAAACAATTGATTCTGAAACAGATAAGTGTCACATCTCACTCACTGATAATGTAATGGACTAATATACGAGGGCTATTCAGAAAGTAGATTACGTTTTTGGATTAAAAAAAAACTAAGTACAGGAAAAAAATTTTATTATATACATTTGAAAGAGGAACTAAAATACTATTTTTCGACATAATCGCCAAACAAATTTAGACATTTGTCATATCGGTGAACTAGCTTTGAAATTCCCGTGTCGTAGAATTCCGCCGCCTGTGACGCCAGCCAGTCAGTCACGCCCGCGCGGAGATCTGCGTCGTCATCGAAGCGCTGTGTTGCGAGCCAAGTCTTCATCTTCGGGAATAAGTGGAAATCACTAGGTGCCAGGTCCGGACTGTAGGGTGGATGAGGGAAAATCTCCCACTTGAAGGCTCGTAATATACCATTGGAGAAACTAAAAATCATTCACAATCATTCAGCGATGATTATGTCAACCGATTCTGCACTTATGTAATATTTTTATGGAGAATGTGAAACGATGGTTTTTTGAAACTTTCTTATTTTATTAATAGATTAGTTCTAGCATAAAAAATTGTTTGTCTTAGTTCTTATTGGTATCCAAATAATTATTATTATACAGGTCTTCTGTAGTATTAATGTGTGCTTATCGTTAGACTGTTTCCGCAAAATTCCAGAAAGAAAAACACGAAAATTGTAATTCACAAAATTAGCTTTAAAGATTTTGCTCAAATTTTGATCTGACTCAACATTACTCAGTGGACAAAATTTGAAATAAAAGCAAGTTACGGCTTACAACAAAATTTTTAAAAATTGGAAAAACTAAAATAAATCCTAAAATCCGTGAAGTTTTTCTACTTTTTTCAATTTTTACAAATATCTTGATTACCGTTGTATCCTGTCACTTAAGTGCACATTTCAACCATAAAAATCGAAACCCATAGGCAAAATTTAATTTCAATAAATAAAGACTGTGTACACCTGTTCTGGCGCCATAAAACCCGTCTAATTAGAGAATGACGCAGAATAAAACAAACACTGGTGAGTGAGTGAAACCTGAGATTTGGCTGGTGAAGTCAAAGTCTGGGGTTGAAACAACTATCGCACGGCCTAAAACAACCGTCAACCGGAAACAGAAGCTGTGATGTCAGGCTGAAATCATCCACCTGCGCTCCCAAGCGTAGATTTACAGAACTATTAAAAAACCTTTACACAGGAGAATAAATATTTAGTTTGCACCTACATAGAAGCAACTCATCCCTTTTGCTGTTAGACTTTATCGTGGTGGTATTTAGTGTTAGATTAAAAAATTAACGACATTTTATAAAGAAATGAAGATTGATTTAAACTAGATTACTGCAACACTTAAAATAAGTGCAAGAACGTTACAAAACCTATTTCACATTGAATTATTTCACAAAGAAAAAATTGTTTCACAACTTCACAGAAAAATTAAAATATCGGCCTGATTTCTCGAAATCATTTTATCAAATTCTGTTAAAAAAAAGAGTAATCTTATCTCGAGACAGTGTGTTTTGAATAAAAGAAGTTTAAGGGTTTGAGAATAACTTTGGAAACAAAACAAGTTAGACAGCTGGGATTGTAAATTTTTATTTTTTGTTCCATTTATTCCCGAACCGTGAATATTTCTTATCAATTTTGATAGACATAGGCCTACTTCAGTTATGAATTTTCGTATAGGCCTATGACTAAATTTTAGCAAAATCTTAACCTATTTCGAAAAATTAAACCGACTTTTTACTTTTTTCCGACAGCTCCCAACAATTTTTAGAATGTATAGCGATCATACTTTTTTTTAAGGCGAAAAGCACATTGAGGCTATTATCGCCTCCCTAAATGTAATAGTGAACGTAAAGTGTTAAAATCGTAAGTATAGTTTTGTAAGTGTAAGCGTGTGTTAGACTCGGATAGCCTATTGCGAGGGACATCTAAATCATCTCAATAGGTGCAGCTACCCCTGCGGGAATTTTTTTTTTTTTTTTTTTTTTTTTTTTTTTTTTTTTTTTTTTTTGTGGGGGACCTTTAGACTACATTTGAGTAAAATTTAATGAAAATCGTTTTAGCTGATTTTGAGAAATTTTGTTTTTTGTCAGTTTTCTGACAGAGGTTTCAGAAACGCCTTTTTAAATTAAAAAAAATGGCTTCGAGGTATTTGCGACCCCACATGCCAAAATTCATGAAATTTGAAACTATAATGCACAAAATTTAAGTAATTCAAGTAATTTTAAAAATACATTAGGGCCTGTAGCCTAGGCCTACTGTACGTGGAACTTCACAGTATCTTCTCGTATCGATCGATCAAACACGAAAAGTCAGAGGAAAAAGGATAAGGTATAGTGTCCTTTGAATTCAAGGAGAGGAAGGGAGCTGTCTCAAAGGATGACTGTACAAATACAAGGCCCTTCTGTATTATCCAATACAAACAATATAAATATTTAGAATGTCGTTAAGTTTCATGAATGGTGTATTGTTTGCGCCTCTTAATGGCGACTGTAGACTCACTCCACTCGAGTGTGTTTGCCACTGCTACTACATTCCTCGAGTTTATTTGCCGGATAAAACCTCTCGTGACATGACGTAACGCCGTAACGCCATCGTATCCGTGATCATTCGTCGCCAGTGTCACGACATCTCAACAGCCAAACATTCACCGGACTATTTTAGTTTTGTCGTTTTAACAATAATCGGGGCACACAGCTGTTCCCGGACGCGATTAAAGTGATTTTACCAACAATCATTTTCGAATTATATATATATATATATATATATATATATATATATATATATATATATATATATATATATATATATAGCCGTCTCGGAGGTCTAGTGGATAGCGTACTAGGCTTTCACCCCGAGGACCCGGATTCGATTCCCTGCGAGGGCTTGGTATTTTCTTAACGCTATAAATCATCCCATTGTCTGCATTAACCCAAGTGTGTACAATAGTCGGATGTTAAAAAAATAAAAAAATAAATATATATATATATATATATATATATATATATATATATATATATATATATATATATATGTGTGTGTGTGTGTGTGTGTGTGTGTGTGCGCGCGCGCATGTATGTGTATAGGCCTAAAGCAATACACGACGTTTCTAGAGTACGGATAAACTCTCATTCTCAAGTGCCTAATTTAAAACCTTAACATTTAATTATTACAAAAGCGTAAATCTCTAAGCCTACGTTGAAATACTTAAAAATAAGAAAAACGTTCAAGGCAACCACCTGAGTGGTCAAACCAGAAATAATTTCGGTATAGCGAAAAATGCGAATTGCAGATTTAAATGAAGTGTTGTAGGTGCCTAGTGTAGCCTAAGCGGTCATGGCGACCTAACCTAACCTAACCGCAACATAATGCTGTCTGTGGTTGATTTACTAGCGAGCCTGTCTTTATTACACGTGTTTCGAGTTGTATGGAAGGAGTAAATCGATTCTGCGGGGTCTTAACTCATGTCACTTCCCTGCGAGCAAGTGTCAATCTATTGTTCACACATCAGCGAATCGTGAGGTTTTCAATTGTCTTTCTTTCTTGTTTAAGTAGCTGAATAAGACTTACATTAAGTTTTAGCGTTAAGTAGCCTATTAAGTTTAAGTAGTATAGCGAAATTTCTATCAAATCGTTAATCATGTGAGATTATGAATAAATTAAATTAACGAATTTAAGTTGAAAAGTGAGATATTGGAGAGGTCATCATGATAGATACCGTTTGAAATGAACACCGGTTTTGACTTACAGAATATTTTTAAACAGTCGTTAAAATTGAGGATTTTCAGTAGGGCAGAGTGCAATTCACTAAAACTCAGACCTGTACGCAGGTTCGAATCTAGTTACTATTGTGGGTTTTTTCAATTTAGTCTAACTGGCTAAAAGTAATATATATATATATATATATATATATATATATATATATATATATATATATATATATATATAGAGAGAGAGAGAGAGAGAGAGAGAGAGAGAGAGAGAGAGAGCCTAGACATTGCTACAAACGTAGTTTAGGTATTTAGCGTACTTTGTTATCCAATTAACACATATTCACCAGCGGAAAAATGTTTTTTTAAAGATTATTTACGATTTTAGGCTGTTTTTTTCCGAAACTATATTGTGACGACATTGCTGTTTACATTGCATAAAATATTCTAGATATCCTATACCGACGTACTGCTAACATTCTAATAGGAATTACTTAGTACGTATTACTTTATTCGTTCTTCCTATTAGATACGTTGTTAAAATGGCGTCTGTTTAATTAAATAGATTTTTCAACTAACAACCGTGTCAGCTTCTCGGTGGTCTAGTGGATAGCGTACTAGGCTTTCACCCCGAGATCCGGGTTCGATTCCCGGCGAGGGCTTGGCATTTTCATACGCTATAAATCATCCCACCGTCTGCATTAGCCCAAGTGTGCACAATAGTCGGACGTTAAACACCAAAAAAAAAAAAAAAAAAAAATCTTTACCCAGCAACCTTGTCGGTTTTGTTTTTCACCCAACAACCGTGTAAGTTAGGTTAGTATATTTTAAAATCATAAAGGGTTTTTATTGTTTTAGTGATGAAAAACACGTTACCTACTTTCGCGCAATAGCAATTTAGAGGTTATGCGGATCACTTTTATTTTCGATTTTTGTAGTATTTCCCGTACTTTTTGCGCTTTTATATTTTGGATCATTGCTTTTGGCAATAAGCATAATCGCGTTATAAATTTTTTTAGGCGAAAAAAATTACCGAAAAATTGAAAACAACCTACACTATTTCCTGTATTTTAACAAAAGCACATTTTTTTTAATCAGATTGAAAGCTAATTGTTTGTTTTAAAAAACAATGAACATAATATTAAGCAATTAATTTATTATTTTATTCAAACTGAAACCAATCCACAGCGATCGTTTCTAATACGAGGGCTATTCAGAAAGTAGATTACGTTTTTGGATAAAAAAAAAACTAAGTACAGGAAAAAAAATTTATTATATACATTTGAAAGAGGAACTAAAATACTATTTTTCGACATAATCGCGAAACAAATTTAGACATTTGTCATATCGGTGAACTAGCTTTGAAATTCCCGTGTCGTAGAATTCCGCCGCCTGTGACGCCAGCCAGTCAGTCACGCCCGCGCGGAGATCTTACGACAAAGATGGTGAATCATTTCTTGATCGCATCGTAACGGGAGATGAGACTTGGGTTAAGCACGTTACCTGTGAGACAAAACTACAGTCTATGGAGTGGGGGCACACAAATTCCCCCAAAAAACCGAGGAAATGTTTGCAAACCCTGTCAGCAAGGAAGATCATGGCGACCGTTTTTTGGGACAGGAAAGGTGTTCTTCTGGTTGACTTCCTAGAACGTGGAGCAACCATAAACTCAGAAAGGTACTGCCAAACATTACGAAACTTAAGACGAGCTATCCAGAACAAGCGGAGAGGAAAACTGAGTGCAAACGTGTTGTTTTTGCACGACAATGCCCGCCCTCACACGGCAAATCGAACAAAAGACGTCTTGACGGCCTTCAAGTGGGAGATTTTCCCTCATCCACCCTACAGTCCGGACCTGGCACCTAGTGATTTCCACTTATTCTCGAAGATGAAGACTTGGCTTGCAACACAGCGCTTCGATGACGACGCAGATCTCCGCGCGGGCGTGACTGACTGGCTGGCGTCACAGGCGGCGGAATTCTACGACACGGGAATTTCAAAGCTAGTTCACCGATATGACAAATGTCTAAATTTGTTTGGCGATTATGTCGAAAAATAGTATTTTAGTTCCTCTTTCAAATGTATATAATAATTTTTTTTTCCTGTACTTAGTTTTTTTTTTTATCCAAAAACGTAATCTACTTTCTGAATAGCCCTCGTACAACGACTAACAAATGATTTGTACGCCCTTGTAAAGTAATTATGTAGGATCCGAAGAAGTTATTTTTTTGATAACGCTCTTCAAACTGATAACGCTCTTTTTTGATAACGCTCTTGATTACTGAGTGATTGGTTGGTGGATAAGCACTTGGGAAGGCAACCTGAAATTGTCTAATTGATTCTGCAACGTTACTAACAGTAATGAACCACGTTGCTACACTTTTGCTCTACCATTTTCAAACTACAAAACCAAGAACTCTAAAATTGTACAAAAGAATATTTATAAATTTGTTTTAATTTAACTGTTGTTTTTAATTTAAACCAATCATCTGATTTAATTTCAATCAAACGGCTGTTGAACAACTTTTTTAACCTGCAAGAGTAAAAAGCGTACAAATATAGAGACAAAGAAGTTGTTTTTGTTGCCGCCATTTTAACATGTATCATGTTTTAGGGCTGGTTGTCATGTTGGATTTTGCGGACGCGTAATGCGAGGAACATGTTTATATAGGTATATAACAGAATATTTTATGCGTCGCAAGTCTCATATTAAATTAATTATAATTAAAAAGTCCTGATTCCGTCCGGGATCGAACCGGGGACTTAGCGAGTGTGAGGCGGATGCGATAAACACTACACTATTGAAACTTCGAAGAAGTTTGAAAAATATGAGTAGCCTATATGAAATAAATTAACGAATTAATATAAACGACAAATTAACATAGCTAGTTTTTAACAACATAACATAAAACTTATTATAGCTTATCAACTGTTCAATGAAATCATCTGATTGTTACGAAACTTATATAAAACTATATAAGATAGGTAGTTTTATTTTAATTCGTAACGATTAGATGATTTCATTGAACAGCTGATAGGCTATAATAAGTTTTAGGTTATGTTGTTAAAAACTAGCTATGTTAATTTGTCAACGATCAGCTGATTTCATTGAACTGCTGATAGGCCTAGGTTATAACAAGTTTCAGGATTGTTGTTAAAAACTTTGTTTTGACTTTGGGAAACATTTGCCATCATTGTTGATCATTTAGCACTACCCAGGAGACACGTACAGCTTAAAGTGTGCTGCGGACGCGATCAACTTTGTCCCCCTGTTGTTAAAAACTAGCTACGTTAATTTGCCGTGTTTTCGAACAAATTATTGTAATGAAAATAAAAAAGTAAGAGAAAACATGGTTTTTATCTTTGGTTCAATAATAGATTTTTTTCTTTCTATGAACACCAGTGCTGAAATTTTCAACCAATATTTTTGGCAATTTTATTAAAAAGTATGTAAATTTTCAGTACAAACGGTTGAGGAATGAGCAATTAAAAGAAAGTCAAAAAAAGGTACTTCTTTATAAGACACACGTGTAATATATATAAACATATATAACACAATATTTTATTCTAAAAATACAAAAAAATCGATAGTGAATCGGAAACATTATCTATAGAATTGTAGAAAAACATTGCTGGGGTTACATTTAAAACTCAGCTTGTAGGCTAACAGTTATCAAAACAACAGTTATTTATTACAGTTTTTAAGTTGGCTAACCTAGTTTCTGGTGTCATAATCGAGTGAAAATTGATTTAACAGTTTCCTATTTAAAGTATTAATCTTGCGTTTATCTCTGTTTACTGTCTCCATGCTGTCTCTCAGTTCAGGCTTGTCAATGTTTGTACAAGAAATACAGTAGGCCTATGCACTATCTCAATCTCAACGGTTTAATAATCGTAAACAGTTAGTTTGTCTTAAGGCTATTCAAAACAATTACCTCGCCTATCTTCCGAAAAAATCTTCAACAAATCTTCCACAAACTTTTTGTTTTTGAAATAGATAAATTGTTTAATTAAGAAATATTTGCGAATCATTTCTAAATGTGGTTAGAATATGATAATCGCGGCAAACAGCTGTCCGCTAATATTATGGAAAATAATTCGCAACGAACACTTTTTTTTATTTTACACTTTCTTGAAATTTTAACCTCACAATCATAATCAGCATTAAAATTTGCATATAAAAGTATTTTAACCTTTCAAATTAAGTTAAAAATTCGAGAATGAACCATAACCATCATAACCTAATGGACAGAGTGGGAAAGGTTTTTTTGTTTTTTTGAAAATCTTAAATTTGTTATCTTGAGCGATAATTAATTGCAAAAAAATTAAGTCACGCAGCTGTTTCGCTGATGTAATGGTAACTGATGTAATGGTTCCCAAAATTAACAGCATCATTCAGTTCAGTGAACAAACATTTCAATGATCTCTGTCAGGTTAGTTTTCTCGTTATTTTAAAATAATAATTTATACACATGTTATCGCTAATTACGATTGCAATTACCAAAAAAGTGTAACACAAAAACGATAGGAACTTAAAAGAATGACCGTCATTAAAATAATGTCCGTTTTTACAAGAGCTTTAAAATTTGAAATGTCAAAGCAATCATTTTTTCGATACAAAGGTTAGCTGAGTTTATAAAGACGAGATCAAAATTCAAAATAAACATAGGCTGTTGTGTTTCGCCCGACTGGGTATCGGTTTTAGGGTTGAAAACGGATCCAAAAGGGCGCGGTAACGAGCTGGCGGACAGATTATAGGCCGCTTCGCCACAGAAACAGAGATCTATCACTCTGTAATCAGCCACTCCAAACTTAGTTCTGTTTAATTAAAGTTGAAAGCAAAAACCTCTTTTAATAAGTCACTGTTGCTTAGTATTCAAACAAGAACACACCGTTAATTAGCTTAACATCGTATTGCATACAGCAGTAATAATGACTCAGTAATCTGAAACCATCGTGTTTTTAATTATTCTTGTACAATTTCCTTTAGGCTATGTAGTTAGGTTATACAGATTTAATGAGGTAAAATCATGTACTGTTGCATTAATATTAACAGAGTATTATTTAGAAAAAAATTATTGTACTGATATTCGAATAAGAAATAATCGTTGAAGGCAGCTGTCTTGCTGACTTTGTATATTGTTAGAAGCAAATTTCCTAAAAGTTACAATATACCGTCACATAACAATAATTAATTTTGTTTACAATTTTTTTTAATTATGGTTTTATGATTGCAATAATTAGCGTTAAAATACGCATAAAGTACAACTGAAAAATCTTCAATGGATTTTTTTAGAAGCGTAAGATAAATCAGTCAAGAAGACTTTTAATAATTTAGAAGGGTGTCATTTTAAAGTGGTTTAACACAAACAATTGTATATTGTCAATGTATATTTACAATTTTTACACAACCCCTCTATAAGTTATCTAAGAGGTTGACTCAGCACCCAATGAAAAATTACTAAATTAGATTATTATCGCTTTTCGACTAGAACAGAGCTGTAAATAATTTGCCCAAACAATAATAGCCAAACGGGGAAGCTATTAAATATCTATTGGTAAACAAACAACAAGACTGAAATTTTTACGAATTTGAGAAATTTATAACACTGTAAAGTATGCACTAAAATATTATAGTTTAGTGCATGTATAAACAGTAGACCCTAGTATATAAGAATGTTTTAAAAAATATAATAATAGGGTGATACCAACAATAAAAATTTTCTTAACCATATTATTAAAAAAACCTACTTTCTTGGAACTATTTTGTATTTATTCTCTATCTAATCAAATTTTTAGTTTAAATACTAGTTAAAAGAAAAACAGTTTAAACATTTTTTAAAATGTAGTTTACTTGAACTTAAGAAATATATGATGCAAAGTATTGTTAAAACTTTTGCTACTGTAGAAATATATAAAATGAAGTACGTATGTTCTTTTTGAGAATGGAAACTGTATTATATTTTATTAAATAAATTTAACAAGCTGTCAAATTGTAACTAGTACGAGGGTTGATCAAATATAAACGAGACTGATTTTTTTAAAAATTATTGCTTACTTACAAATTATTCTTGATACAACTTATTTTTCTACATAGTCTCCCGCACGAGTAACACATTTTTCCCACCGGATTGGAAGTTTTTTAATTCCATCTTCGTAAAAAGTTCTCGGGCGTTCATTGAGCCATTGGAGCACGAAGGTCTCCACCGCAGAATCGTCTTCGAAACGCTGGCCTCCAAGCGCCTCTTTGAGTGGCCCAAACAGGTGATAGTCGCAGGGTGATAAGTCTGGACTGTATGGGGGATGTTCCATTGGTTCCCAGCCAATTTGATCGAGTTTAAGCCTCGTAGCGTTCGCCGAATGTGGTCGGGCATTATCGTGAAGAAGAATGACGATTCTCGCCGGTTTAGATTTCCTTTTCCTACGAAAAGACTGTTTTGCGGCCTCTAAAACATCGCAATAATATTGTGCATTTATTGTGCGTCGTTGATGGAGGAAATCGACGTGAAAGGCGCCTTGATTGTCGAAAAATACAGTGGCCATTACCTTCCCGGCCGACGATCGTGATTTGGCCTTCGTGGTTTTCTACTGCTTCCCGTCCTTCGGCGAATTCCTTGTGCCAAGCAAAAACGCGAGCTCTTGACAGGGTCCTGTCCCCGTATTGAGCCGTCAATCTACGAAAGATTTCAGTCGGATTGACCCCCTCCTTGGCCAAAAACTTAATAATAATTCTCTGCTCCACGGAAACGTGCACTTCACTCTCACTCATTGTATAGTTTTATACTGAAGGGTCCGAACGGAAATGTTGCCCGTCTACGCCCGTCCCAAACCTCCCAGGCTACCTGAAACCCCACCCTTTAGAGTTCAATGTCCAACGGAAAAGTTTTTAGAAAGTCAGTCTCGTTTATATTTGATCAACCCTCGTATTATTAGGATTTTAAGCTGTCCTTATGAATTCCATTCTACTGAGCATGCGCAAATTCCCAGAACATAGATTTGTTTATTTACTTTTGCTGGTGAAACGTAGTGAAATGTCACAGAACAATGTTAAAACAAATGTTCAAAATGTTAAGTTTAAACACATATGTTTGAATACAGTGTTTAAATAGACATATGATATCACTGAGAAGAAATCTAGGTTCTATATCCATTCTCATAATTTAATATGAGACTTGCGACGCATAAAATATTCTGTTATATACCTATATAAACATGTTCCTCGCATCACGCGTCCCGCAAAATCCAACATGACAACCAGCCCTAAAACATGATATATGTTAAAATGGCGGCAACAAAAACATGTAACGGGTTAAAAATTAACCCTGTTACTAAATCGCACAGCTGGCCCTACGTAGCCTGAGATCAGGTAGCAAACCGTACAAAGGTCAGTTGACGAGTGTAGATAGGTACAGTGCAAAGGTCGGTTGAGAGGGTATGACGCGCTTGTAGCCTAAGGCAAGAACGCAACGAATGCTCAGGGCAGTTTGCAATGGCTCCCATTAGCTACGCAAGGAAGAACCGCTCGATCCGAGCTCTGGGACCCGACTGACCAAGAACGGGTTTCTGCGCATGCGCGGCTCTCAACAGTATAAAAGGAGGCCGCTGTGGCTGCTAAAAGGCAGTCTTTCGCCGACCACCCGATAACTTGGTGCAGCCTCTCGTCGACCGTGCAGTATAGAAAACGCATACCGGCAGGAAACAGGTAGCGTATATCGAGGTGAGCCTTAACTTATAGCAGCAGTTATAAATCTTAGAAATTGGGCATTCCGAATCCTTGGCGTGTTAGGATTCCGAGAGCTCGAGAATAGCGTAGAAATTGGGCATTAGGTATGTAGGATTCCGAGAGCTCGAGAATAGCAACCACCTGGAAACCTAAAAACTTCCTTACGCTCGAGAATATTGAGCACCTAAAAACTTCCTTACGCTCGAGAATATTGAGCACCTAAAAACTTCCTTACGCTCGAGAATATTGAGCACCTAAAAACTTCCTTACGCTCGAGAATATTGAGCACCTAAAAACTTCCTTACGCTCGAGAATATTGAGCACCTAAAAACTTAATTACGCTCGAGAATATTGAGCACCTAAAACTTCCTTACGCTCGAGAATATTGAGCACCTAAAAACTTCCTTACGCTCGAGAATATTGAGCACCTAAAACTTCCTTACGCTCGAGAATATTGAGCACCTAAAACTTCCTTACGCTCGAGAATATTGAGCACCTAAAAACTTCCTTACGCTCGAGAATATTGTTACGCTCGAGAATATTGAGCACCTAAAACTTCCTTACGCTCGAGAATATTGAGCACCTAAAAACTTCCTTACGCTCGAGAATATTGAGCACCTAAAAACTTCCTTACGCTCGAGAATATTGAGCACCTAAAACTTCCTTACGCTCGAGAATATTGAGCACCTAAAAACTTCCTTACGCTCGAGAATATTGAGCACCTAAAAACTTCCTTACGCTCGAGAATATTGAGCACCTAAAAACTTCCTTACGCTCGAGAATATTGAGCACCAAAACTTCCTTACGCTCGAGAATATTGAGCACCTAAACTTAATTACGCTCGAGAATATTGAGCACCTAAACTTAATTACGCTCGAGAATATTGAGCATCTAAAACTTCCTGACGCTCGAGAACATTGAACGCCAAAACTTCCTTATGCTCGAGAATATTGAGCACCTAAACTTAATTACGCTCGAGAATATTGAGCACCTAAAACTTCCTTACTTACGCTCGAGAATATTGAGCACCTAAAACTTCCTTAGGCTCGAGAATATTGAGCACCTAAACTTCCTTACGCTCGAGAATATTGAGCACCTAAAAACTTCCTTACGCTCGAGAATATTGAGCACCTAAAAACTTCCTTACGCTCGAGAATATTGAGCACCTAAAAACTTCCTTACGCTCGAGAATATTGAGCACCTAAAAACTTCCTTACGCTCGAGAATATTGAGCATCTAAAAACTTCCTTACGCTCGAGAATATTGAGCACCTAAAAACTTCCTTACGCTCGAGAATATTGAGCACCTAAATCCTTGCTCCCATAAATTTGCGCAGCTAATCAATATTCAAATACAAAGCCCCTATTAGCGATGATGATTTAAACGTGGGTGAGCAAAATCATGAAATACTGATTTTGTCGATGAGCCCAATTTATAACTGAGCCAAAACCATTACCTGCATTTGAACCCTGGCGAAGCCTATGAATGCGGACGGCTATCCGGCGTTATTCGTAACGAAAACGTAATTTAGCGTTACAAACAACTTCTTTGTCTCTATATTTGTACGCTTTTTACTCTTGCAGGTTAAAAAAGTTGTTCAACAGCCGTTTGATTGAAATTAAATCAGATGATTGGTTTAAATTAAAAACAACAGTTAAATTAAAACAAATTTATAAATATTCTTTTGTACAATTTTAGTGTTCATAGTAGCCACCTCGGTGGCCTAATTGATAACGTACTAGGCTTTCACCCCGAGGACCCGGGTTCGATTCCCGTCTAAGGCTTGGCATTTTCATACGCTATAAATCATCCCATCGTCTGCATTATCCCAAGTGTGCACAATAGTCGGACGTAAAAAAAAAAAAAAAAAAAAAAAAAAAAATTTACATATGTTTTTAACTATCAACAAATTTTATAAATTGTTTTAATTTATAAAAATTATCAATTTACTAAAATTATTGTAAACGAAACGTAAAAAAGAATGCTTTTTCGCTGTGTTTTGACGCAGGTTTCTCGTTAACAGCTGGAGACATAATTGTAGTTAAATTAATTTTTCCTGGTTAAATACAATAAAAAACCATTAACTTTATCCATTAATTCTTGTTTAGTTATATGGATTATAAAAAAAAAAATAGTGTTCTTGGTTTTGTAGTTGGAAAATGGTAGTTTGAACAAATATCTACAACAGGCTAGGCCTAAGCTCGAAATGTAAAACAATCCCGTTAAAACAAGCACTGGTCCGGATGATTCGGTTTTCTGCCAAAAAATTTCCTTTTTCAATTCTAGTGTTGTGCTTCAGCGCTCAATTTGTCAACTTATTCGCACCCCTCGCTGAGGCGCCTCCAGGGGATTCTCCGATGATATCTTCGCTCCGCTGTGTTATGATATTATCATTGTTCAGGGTCTGAGAGTACTTCACTTATTTAGGGAATGTTTTACCCACATTTCTGACAGGCCTCTAAAGCCCATAGTGTCTGTCTGTTTGGACCGGAAGTCTAGCAATTATTAAATTTAACAGTGTCGGAAAAACAACTTGAGTTCAGTTCTACATTAGGTAATTGTGGAGAATAGCGTGACTACCGTAATATAGGCTATAATTTAAAAAAAAATACATTATTCTGAATATTATAGTGAACAAAGTTTTGTGGAGACTCAAAAATTGTCGCAGTAGCGT
>CM040189.1:70605529-70760529 GCA_022606455.1 Callitettix versicolor
ATAAACACAAAAACTCATGGGTATATGTTGATCGATAAGGTTTGTAAATTTTGAAGCTTTTTTGTCAACTTTTTTTAGAATACATTCGAAATCGCAATACGCTACAATCGGAATTCGAAATTTGTATTGAAAATTTGAAAATTTCAAGATCGGAGCCGACTCATCAATATTTTCAGGCATTACAATTTTTGCCGGTTTTTTCAAATTACAATCTTTCTTGTGATTATCCAATTTTTCATAACGGTCCTTTCCCTGATAAAAAGCAAAACAACGTTTACAAAAATTTTTTTTGCGATAATTTTTTGTGACTTGACTGCCTATTAATCTAGAAAATTAGATATATAACAATAATGATAATCGCCATTCGCATTGGAAATTAACAACAAATCAAAATGGTTACTCTTATCTATAGCGCATACTCTTAGCGGATATATTTCATTTTTATCGTTAAGCCCGTATACATTGATGCTAACACAGTCATTTAATTTCTCAAATAATTTCATTTGTTTCAACGGTGTAGGAAAACTTATTCCTTTAAAATTAAATTTATTTTCTAAATCAGTGTATCTAGAATTAACCCTTTCAACATGCAGTCCTGTAATATAGCGTGATAGAATTGCCCATTTGAAACATTTTTGGTCATTCAAGTTTTTAGGATTAATTACAGCTTTTTATTTATAATTTTTGTGGTAAAGGTAAATAAGAACTGCCGCGTAACGGTTGGTAACGGCTGAACCTCAAAAGAACACCATCTACAGATAATAAAGTCCAACCGCTTCCCTTGCCCTGATACTCGTGCTCTTCTGCACAGATCTTCTCAATCATTTCAAGTAAAATACTGTCTAAGAAACTCTCTCTGAAAACAGCAACATTTTCTGTTTTGAAGGCTCTACTCTGCGTTACATTGGTTGTCGGTTTCACAAACGTGCACTCGACAACAATGTTAAATTTTAATAAATCATATTTTTGTAGTAGATTTTGAATTAGAGTTTTCATTTTTTCTTTATTACTAATCAAAATCGGACAAATATCTTTTAAATCGTTGTTGTTATGTTTTAGAAAAAATGTTTTTAAAATTCCACCAAATGCATTTTCTAGCTCTATAAATTCGTTTTCAGGAATGTCAAGCGCTATTCTTCGCCGTTTATGTCTTAGACCTGCCTGCGAGAGGTCGACGGCTGGTGTATTTACACCACGAGTTCTTTTCATTGCTGAAAGAAAAAAAATCAATTCACTCCGGTTGAACCAAAACCTTTTACGTTTCTACCTGTATTTTCAGGTAGACTATCAAGTTCAAACACCTGGGGATAGAAACATTTTTCACAAATTAATTGGGCAATTCTATCGCCTCTATTCACAAGAAAATCCTGATCAGAATGATTGAATAATATTACACAAACGTTCCCCGTATAATCTCTATCAATAACTCCTCCTCCAACGCTTATGTAATATTTACTCGCTAACCCCGATCTAGGAGCTATTCTACCATACGAATTTTGAGGTAATTCTAATGCAATGTCAGTTTTAACTAATGCTTTTCCAAATTTTGGAACTACTAAAGAATAAGCGCTGCGTAGATCATACCCAGCAGATTGTTCTGTACAACGTTCAGGGGGATAGCCGTAATTGGTTAATTTTAAATAACCCAGCCGACAGTTGTCTGATACTGAAATCATTTATAAATAATAATAACAATAATAATATTAATATATTTTCTAATTTATATCAGAAAAAGTTACTTTTTCTTTTCAACTGTAAAAGATTCTTTTTTTACATTTTTAACTTTTAATGCTTTTTCTAAAGCCCTACTTAAAATACATGATATTTCGTTTAAAGATTTTTTATCATCAGAGTCTTTGACATTTAAGAGAAAGTAACCTTTTCGTGACACACATTGCCAAAAAGTTTTCTCACTTTTACATCGTTTCAAATCTTTAACATCCGAAATTTCAATTTTAATCAAGTGCGATCCCTCCTCCCCAGGTGTTGTTATTCTTTTACGGTTATCCCCCTTCATAATTTGAAACTGTTGGCTGATTACAAACAGAAGTTTTTTATCAGATTTGTTAAATAAACGTAAAAATGAATCGTTCTCTTCAAATCCGTCACTATCATCACTACCGCTATCACAACTGCCAGAATTCTCAGAACCAAAATTTTCAAACATATTTTCCGAAACTTTAATTTTTTTAACTTTTTGTGATGATTTACTATTACTGTTATTCTTCCTTTTCCCGCTTTGTAATGAGCCACCGGCTTCAAATATTTGGTATACAATAGAATATAAATTTTGAAGAACTGAATTTGGAAAGAGTTTATCTTTTATAGCCTTCTTTTGAAAATTGAATTGAAGATTATATAGAGTTCTTGTAAAGATTTTTCCTCGCTTTTCAACGAAAACAGTTTGTCCTGACTAAGAAGTTCGGTATTACTGTAAAGTGTTTGGGAATATACAGTCAGCATGTCCTGTAATATTCCCAATATTAAAATAAGAGTAGGATTTCTCATAACGTCCACATGATTTCTTAAACCGTTTACCAGCAAATCCAGTTTATCATAAGATTTTAAACCTAACGTAAACAGCGCTTCAAACACATGAATAAACCGTAACATATTTCTCATACCGTTGTTTTGGTTAATAGACGTATGCTCCATATCCGTCCGATTGCTAGGGCCGGCCACATTCTCAAAATTCTGTAGTCCCTCATCCATATCCGTGGTAAGGTCTACAGCGGGTGATTGTCTTTCCATTTCACTAAATAAAAAAATAAAAAAAAAAATCAACGAATATTTTGTCAAAGTCTTAGAATAGAAAAATTAATTTAATTTTTGAATAAAAGTTTCAACAAATAAAAAAATCAATCAACGAATATTTTGTCAAAGTCATAGAATAGAAAAATTAATTTAATTTTTGAATAAAAGTTTCAACAAATAAAAAAAATCAATCAACGAATATTTTGTCAAAGTCATAGAATAGAAAAATTAATTTAATTTTTGAATAAAAGTTTCAACAAATAAAAAAAAATCAATCAACGAATATTTTGTCAATGTCATAGAATAGAAAAATTAATTTAATTTTTGAATAAAAGTTTCAACAATTTTGATTTTAGCAGGATTTTGAAATAAAAAACTTATATTATACTTACATTGAATTTACAAAGACGAAACGTTGAAACACTCAAAAAAAGAGCTGTGTGTTGAAGAAGAAGCTGCTGCTGGTGTTGGTAATACAACTAACGTAGTAGTAGTTATAATGATGCCTGAATCTCATTCTCTTTATATACACAATCTGTTGTGAAAGTAAATTACAGTTGACGTCAGTAGAACAAGGATAACAAGTCGTCACGCGCGCATTACCTTACCTTGCATCCGCCTAGGTAATCACTACAAGTCTTGCATCAATAATTTATTTGCATCCGCCTAGGTAATCACTACAAGTCTTGCACCATCGCCGCCAACACTATAATTTATTATTGTATACAAACTTGTTACAATGTGCAAGTTCAGAAAATATATAATCTGAAATGTTTTCACTAGAATTATATAAAATATTTGTTTGTAAAAAGTTCTCTTCAGACACGTTGGTCCCATCAATAATAACAAGTTTGTGGTTCAAATTTGTTTTAGTCACTTTCTCTTCGTGTAATATATGCAGTTTTTCAATATAGTCCAATTTAATTTTGTTGATTTCCTCCGGGCGATTCCTTTTATTTATTCGTTCGTAACAAACTTCGGGTTCAGTTTTTATATAAATTGTACACAAACTATTACACAGATTATCAAAATGTTTTGGCATCATATGTTGTAGTAATTTAAATACATTGGCTTCGGTTCCGTTAACTATATTCTGTTCTTGAAGTAAAGGAAAAAACAATTCGGTTACTGAAAATGTTGACCTTTCCAAAATAACTGTATAACCTTCTTGCAGATATTTTCTTGCTTCAAGTTCATTAAGAACATTGTCCATTAACGCAGTTGTTTGAAAAGTAAATGCCCACCTTTTCGGCTCGTTGTAGAACATGCTCAAGATGTTTTCACCATAAAAATTAGTCCATTGGTCTACAGGCTCCTTAATATATTTCACTCTACAACCGTGTAATTTCAATCTGTTTTGTAATAACGAAGCGAACGTACTCTTGCCTGCTCCAATATTACCTTCCAAAATAAATATCATTTTTTCTCCTAAATTTGCACAAATATATCGAATCCAAATCTATATCTTCCTTTCTGTTTAGGCCGTTCTTTGTCGATTACCACAAAAGCGTGAGTATTTCTGTTCCAGCCTTCGGAACACAAACGTTTAAATACTTCAAACGGCATATCCGAACCCACGTGATCTGAATAGATATGATGTAAGTTTTTATCGTCCTGTTTAAATATTATAATGAAATTCGTATTGTCACGAATTAATTGTTTGGGAATATAACTGTAGGTTTGGCATAAGTAGAAAATATCTATTTTATAATGTCTTCCCATTGTAAAATAATTTCGAATATTATTTTGTTTTTCGCATGATACGTCATCAAAGATGACTATAGAATTTAATTTAATTTCTTCCAAATTTGGAACTTCGTTATTTTCTGAAAATGGAAAATATCCTATTTCCGGCACACCACTTAAAACACAATCTAAAAATTTATATTTCGGTTGATTTAAAGATTTTGAAAATAAATAAACATTTTTAAAATACAGTCCTTCCGGTGAAACCAATAAATTAATCATTAAATTGGTTTTTCCAGAACTACTGGGTCCACAGATTATACACCTGATATTGTTTGGTAATAAATCTCCGTGGGTTTTTGATTTATTTCCTGTGTTTGATGAAAAATTATATTATCAAAATTTAACATTGGTAATTTTAATTTTTGTTTTACCAATTTCATATCAGATCTTTTCTGTCAATCCAGGTGTCTCTCGATTTGTCAAACCCAAGCCAGCGAACAAGCAACTTATTTCCTTTTCTACGTAATACTTTTTCAATTAAATACGTATTTCCGTACTTCGTCTTACTTAATTCCTCTTGATAGAAACGTCCTTGTATGATATTATCTCTTTCATCTTTTAAAATATAAGTAACAGGGTTCGATTGTTTAATTTGCCACACAGTATACACCTCGTTACTCCAATTTGGTAAATAACCTTTTGTAAAGGGTTTCTTATACCTACTGATTCTAACTTTGTCACCTGTCTTAAACTTAATATTCTGTCGTCGTCGTCGGTTTCTACTATTTATTATTCTTGCTAACACCGATCTCTCGTTACTCTTATTTACGTCAACAGGTTTTATATTTATTGTTCTATGCACAGTATTGTTGTATTCATCAATTATAACCGGAAGTAAACTTAACCATTTGTAATTACCTTGTTCGCTAAATTTTTGCCACATTTTTCCTTTTAAAGTTCTGTTCAATCTTTCAACAATAGACGCTTTTTTCTCGGAAAAACTGGAATAATGATTAATATCATATTTACTTAACAGAGCTTTTATTTTTGAATTATAAAATTCTTTACCTTTATCGGTTTGCAAATTTCTCATTGGGTATTTATCTAAAATAGGTTTCAAAACTTTTTCTATATCATTTGCCGATTTTGATTTTACAGGAGCTGCTATAGCGAATTTACTGAAACAGTTAATTAAAACTAATATATATTTATATCCTTTATTGATTTTAGCAAACGGTATCATCTCTACAATATCGGCCTGATATAGATCAAATAAACCTTTTATTTCTACATGTCGACTAGGAAAATTCCTACGAACCTGTTTATGTAATTCCTTAGCTATTTCACTTCTGACATTCATTTTCAAGGTGAACACTAGAAATAAAAAGAAAACAATTTACCCAGTAAAGTATATTTATTGTAACAGTTTAGTTAGTTTACAATATGGTGCATAACGTCTGTGTTCTATTTCGGGACGATCTTCCTTCTGCCAGTCACCAATCGTAACACCGCATTCAATGCAAACAACGTTGTCCAGCTCGCCTGTGTAGTAGAATCCTGCTGATGCCAAATCCTCTGCTTTGGGTGATGATTTCGGCCAATTTATAAATGAATCACGTAATATTTCTTCCACTTCGCAAACGTTCACTTTATTGTCTGCATAATTAATCACATCACCCGGCGTAAGCTTACTAAGTGCACAGTCTGGATTTATTAGTTTATGTAAATTGTTTATTAATTTTATTGAAAACGGTTTATTTTCCGATGACCAGCCGCAACCACAACACACCACACTATTATAGTTTTTAGTACAGAAAATCCTGATTTCACCAAATCTTTTTCGTACAATTAAATACAGGACAGCGTTCATCTTCCCACTCATCGACATCTTGACTACTGGAGTTAATAAACTTTGTGTTGCAATAAAAACACCCGTTCTTGCGTAATTGGACGGTCCTATTATACATATTAAGAGACTTGTGCTCTTCGCAAAGAAAACTGTTTTTAATATCAGTATTGTTCTTTAAATATGGCGGCAGTTTGTCGTAAACATTTTCCACATCTTCGCAATGATTTATTAGAAACTCTTTAGGCAGGAACTTAATTAGTTCTTCCTGCATGTTTTTATATCCTTTACAATAGGCTTCTTTTATCGCTAAATTAACAGTCTCGAGTCTGTCTTTAACTAACTTTTCTAATTTCCACCACTGTAATAAAACTACCGCATTTATGTAAGCACAATTTTTTAAAGAACTATGATTATAAATACATGGTTTTGTTGTTATTTCATTCCAAAATTGTTTTCTCAACACACTTAAATTAGGGCAGTAAAAATCATCAAAATTTAAAACTGTAACGTCAAATTTTTTCAACAAATTTGAAATAAATTTTTGTTTTTCGAGACCTTTAACGTACACTGTACCACTTAAGCTTATACCATTAAATATTTCATTCAAATCCGTGTAAGGTCTAATACCTGAATTCCATGCCAGACCGTGATAGTGTTTCTCCAACCAAATTACTTGTTTTTTCAAATTCGGTGGTAATTGTGTAAATCTCATTGGGGGTTGAAATAATTGTAACTCGTATACTTGTTCATTGCTTGATAGAAGAGCCAGTTCTTTAACTATATATTCATTGGTAGAATCTTTGAAACCTTGAAAATCTAATATAAACTCCATAATAAAATATTAAATTACACCAACTTATATATATGCACAATCGCGCATTCGGTTGAACTGTCTATGTTAAATCCCAAAACAAACTAGTTCAAAACCTTTCCAACAACCGGTCTTAAATACTAAAATTATTACGTAATACACACTGTTATTTCATTGATACTCATTATTATGTAAATCAGGTTTTGTGTGTGAGTAAAATAAAACAAAGAGATAAACAATATATATATTTTTATTTTAACTATTTTAATATATTACATTTTTTTATTCCGTCTCCATATGTTCCGCCGCCTCTATCGCCTCCAGCGCCTTTACCGCCTCCGCCGCCTCTATCGCCTCCAGCGCCTCTACCGCCTCCGCCGCCTCTATCGCTTCCTTCCATCGCCTCTAACGCCTCTACCGCCTGTGCTTCCTCCAAAGCCTCCGCCTCCTCCAAAGCCTTCTCGAACATAGATTGTTCTGTATTGGTGTCCTGATTCTTTTTTTCCTCAATTCTTTCAATCATGTCACTCAGGTTCTCGAAGGTTTTTTCGGCAGCTTCGACAGCTTTTGTTAAGTTGTACACATCACGTACCGTCTGTGTCATCAGCATTATAAAATCCTGATAATTTAATTTAGCAGGATTTTGAGACGATGTTGATGGTAGCCCTGCCGATGTTGATGGTAGCCCTGCCGATGTAGGTGGTAGCCCTGCCGGTGTTGGTGGTAGCCCTGCCGGTGTTGATGGTAGCCCTGCCGGTGTTGGTGACAGCCCTGTCGGTGTTGGTGGTAGCCCTGCCGGTGTTGGTAGTAGCCCTGCCGGTGTTGGTGGCAGCCCTGCCGGTGTTGGTGGTAGCCCTGCCGGTGTTGGTAGTAGCCCTGCCGGTGTTGGTAGTAGCCCTGCCGGTGTTGGTGACAGCCCTGCCGGTGTTGGTGGTAGCCCTGCCGGTGTTGGTAGTAGCCCTGCCGGTGTTGGTGACAGCCCTGCCGGTGTTGGTGGTAGCCCTGCCGGTGTTGGTAGTAGCCCTGCCGGTGTTGGTGGCAGCCCTGCCGGTGTTGGTGGTAGCCCTGTCGGTGTTGATTCGGCATCCCAATCCTCCTCGAAATCTATCGGGGGAGGAATGAGCCCTGCCCATCTTGAAGGCGTTTCTTCTTCTTCTTCTTCCTCCTCTATCTCCTCTTCAAAGAAAGGGTCCTGTTCTTCTTCCATCAGTACATCTTCCACATCCGGCACAATATCCAGAACAATTTTGTGTTGCAGGAAGCACATGGTAGCTGTAGTTGTAGTTGACTGATAAATGTGCTATGCGAAAGCTGACAATATATAGCCGAAGAAAACTACGTCATGTTGGAACTGTTCCAACAGGCTGGTTGTATAATTCCTACACCTCTCTCTGCTTATTATTCTTGCCGGATATTAAATGCGCGTCAAGAAGCTGTTTTATTTGAAATAAAATATTTTCGCTATTTAAACATTTTATACCGAAAATTGATAAATCGTTTTGTTTCACTCTTTCTACAGAATTAGTGAACTCATTAAATTCAAAAACAGAATTATTTTTAAAAACATACAACAAACCGTTAATATATCGAAAAACCGAGTCTGGAGCGGTTGGTAGACCATTAAATATTTTATAAGTAGCCCCATATTTCCTAACCCTAAAATAATCTTCATCTATTTCCATAAAGTAATTATCATCGAAAAGAAATATGTTCTTCCTACATAAGTATTTACTAATCCTTGAAATCGTATGTTAGCTCTCCCGTATTGTGATTGTATTGTCATGGGATACCCGTTTATAAGTTGTAAAGAGGGAAAATCAATCATATATATTTGATGGTTTATAAACATTACAAGACGGCCGTTAGGTCTCTGATAAAGAAAATCTATTTTTTCAAAATTCTGTGGTAAAAATTGTAACCAGTCAGATATATTGCGTGCAACACTAATTGTTTTATCAATTAGTTGAACTGTCCAAAACCATTTTTCATAAAAAATATATAATTGTTGATTAATTATTAAAAACGTATTTACATTTTTTAAACTGCATAATTTCAGTTCCTGTGTTGACGTCGGTGTATTTTTAGGAACAGACTTGTCTGTTGATGTAATATTTTTCTTTCCATATAGGCTCTGTATCGCTAAAATATCGTCTCTTCCAAGACGAGTTCTGTCTGTGTAAAAAGGATACATTGTTGAATTAATTTCATTAGTATGCGAGATGCCTAAAGCATGGCCTATTTCATGAATTAAAACTGCTAATAATGCTACTTGATCCTCGGAACATTTTTAACATCTTTTTCAAAACACCAATTTTCATCTTGATCAATATGAATTTCGACTAAAGCCCCATTTGTTGAAGGGAAAACGAATGTCCTAAAACATGTCCTTTACCATCAAATTCGGTTCCACAAAAATGTTTACTTTTTTGAAATCTGTGTTTACCTCTTTTGTTTGAAATTAAAATATCGTTATTAACTCTGTCGTTAATAAAAGTTAAATCACAATATTTTTCCCATGTTTTAAAAGCTAAATCGGCTATATCTAAATACACTTTACTGGATATAGCATAATTCCATCTTAACGTTTTCTTTTGCCACTTACTAATTGTTTTAAAATTGAAAACCCCGTCTTCTACACCACATCTCTTTTTATACATTATTTCTAAAGTTTCATTATTCAAATTTCCGTCTGGTGTAATACTGTAGTAATCTTGAAATTGGATTATAGCTTTTGTTAGACTGTTTGAATCAATATATTGTAATATTGTATCATTATTATTAGCCGGCTGTGGTGAAGCAAAATATCCATAATTATTTAGATATTCCAAAGCAAATAAAGTTTGGTTTTGCGATTTGCAAAAAACAAATAAAATTATAAATAATAATAAACGCAACATTGTGTTCACGTAACCAATGATCAATTAGGAATGAGCCTTGAACGTTTGCCAATAAGGAAATGTCGGTAGAAAACCTTGAGTAGGAAATACCAGTCACCAAGGTGAGCAACAAAGTAACAACCATTACGTAATACATTGCACAATATATTCTTAGAAAGCGGCGTGTGTTGGACATATTAGTCAAGAATAAATTACAACGTCTTCCCGGATGGGTTTGCCTAACACATTCCTAAACAGGAAAACAAATCTTGTATGCAAGTTAGCTGGTCGTTTAAAACTTCCACGTGCAAACAATAAGGAGACTAATAAATAATTACAAACACAGAATAACTAGAATTCAGATAGTATAATTTTATTTATTACATTCTATACAATTCCACTAAATCACATAAGGGCCATGCTTTTGCATGTTTTTCTTTTGGCACTTCGGTTTCTTTCCACCCGTCAATGAGTGTCCTGCAGCATATGCAGATAACAGAATCCTTCACACCTGTGTAGAAAAGACCGGCTTCGACCATATCATCGATATTAGGATACGGTTTAGGCCAAGAAGAAAATGTCTCTCTCATTTTGTTTTTAATTTTATAAATCGATGCATTAGCACTGAGAAAATGAGCACTGACACAATGCATTCTCAAAAAATCATTTAAACACCTCAATAATAATTTCTTATTCGCTTGACAATTATCTGAACACCCGTCCACGTTTTCAAATAACGATGATGACAACACTTCTCTAACATGGTTACGATTTGTTTCTGACATGGTTTTAAGCACACTGTTCATATCTGATATATAAGCCATAATAAATGTCACGTTATACGTACACGTTCGGTCTTCCTATGCACTAGAAATCGGATCGACACCGGATTTTATAAGAAAAAATTTCCTAATAAACCGAAAAAATATTTGTTTGTAAATCTATAAAGACCGGCGTCGCCGGCAGTGGTGGTGGTGGTGGTGGTGATGTAATCGGCGAACACCTGCAAGACTTACGTCATACTTGAACGCTTGCCAGATGATGTAATCATTGGACGGTTGCCAAAGATTACGTAGTGGTCTCCGACCTTGACCCGTGACCTTGACCTGACCTTGACCCGTGACCTTGACCCCTCCACGAAAATTGGGTCATGACCTTGACCTTGACCCCCACGAAAATAGGGTCATGACCTTGACCTTTGACCTGACCTTGACCTTTGGCCTTGAAACCTTGTCCCAGAACTTGCATTTCCTTACTACTTGTACTGTTTGCATTATCATTTTTTTTAACATAAAAATCACCAAACTACTTTCTCGAGGTTTGTAAATCATGTTAAAAACCATAATGCCTGTTCCAAATGTGACAGATCACTGAAGTCTGGTTCAATTACAATATCCACGGCCAGCTGTATCGTATAAGCGAACTGGAGGGAGCAGCCTAGAAGCCTGGCAAATCACAATGCAAGCAGTTCCATAAAGGGCGAATTCTTTTGCCGTGTGATTTATGGCAGATTTTCACAAACGCCTAACAAATAAGTTGTCCCTTTAAATTTCAAGGGCCGTAGATACAATACAAAGGATAAAACATTTGTCGGGAAGTCATAAAACTTTTACTGTCTTCAAAGTACTGCGCAACTGAGAGATGCGCGGACGAAATTGAAGATCCTTTGACAGTTTTGGATACTTGCATTTTTATATTTTTTTGTGTTTAACGTCCGACTATTGTGCACACTTGGGCTAATGCAGACGATGGGATGATGTATAGCGTATGAAAATGCCAAGCCCTCGCCGGGAATCGAACCCGGGTCCTCGGGGTGAAAGCCTAGTACGCTATCCACTAGACGACCGAGGCGGTTATTGGATACTTGCAAAGAATGACGTGAAAGAGGCGACAGAGAATTGTTTGAGAGTTTTCCAACAGCAAATTTAAAAAAGGCCGAAGAAAGAGATTTGTGAAAAGAAGGCTTAACAACTTACTGTTGCCGATGTAACTCGATGTGTAAATAGCAAATAGAAGCTAAAACAAGTAATAGAAAAAAATTAAGTAAATTGCTACTTAGGTCATGCGCTTCCATTACGTCAGCGAGACAGTTGCGTGCTGCGATTACTAAAACCAACATAGAATAGAACATAAGTGTTATTTAAATCAAATCCTATAGTATAGTCTGTACAAATATGCGATATTAAGATTTGACCAAAAACTGTATTAAACCTGGAATGATCAAGTGCCATTCACTACAAGTTTAAAAAAATGTATTTGAACTTGAATGGAATAATATGAATTACCTAAGGAAATCCTATCGTACAGTCTGTATAAATATGCGATATTAGTATTTGACAAAAAACTGTATTAACATCAAATGTCATCCACTGCAACTAAAAAAAAAAATTATTTCAACTTAAGGGGATGAATAGAATCGTATTTTATTAACGATTGAAAATTTGAACAAGATGTATAAATAAATATATATGGAGAGTGTGAACGAATAGTAGGAATTGAATAAAGAAAATCAAATAAGTTTTTATGGAAATTAATTTCGAAAGTTCTGAAGTTTGTTTTGTAAAAAAAAGTATTTTGCCTACTCTCAAAAGAAAATCAAAAGATTTTTGAAATTACAACAAGAGTTCTTTTAATTGTTGCGTAAATTTTAAATACTAACCGTAACAAACGAACAGAAAACAAAAGAATGAACGAAATGACCGGCAACGAGAGAATAAATGAAATATCCATAACTGAAAGAATGGATTAAACGACAGAATGAACACGAGATATACACCGAAACAAAAGCACGACATTTTTGTAAACGACATAAATGAAAGAAGGATAAAACGTCCTTAAACGGCATAACAGGTGAGTATCCTCAAACGAAAGGGACAAAATGTCCGTATATGAAAAACAGGTAAAGTGTAGTAACCGAAATTTTAGGCGAAATATTTCTAAACGAAAAACGGAAGGAATGATCATAAATGAAAGAATGAACGAAATGACCAGAATGTAATGTTGGCTTGAAAATTCAAAGAAGTGAACCTGAACAGGATCGTAGGGTGTTTCACACTTGAATCTGACATTTGGCAACGAGTAGGCAGCTGGGATTCCTAGAGAGATCATCAAAACAAGTTGGCATTATGTAAATCAGCTGTTTTGCAAGCTAATCGGACTTGCCTAGCAATTTTGAACTTGTTTGTGGGTTCGCGTAGAAGATAGTTATCAAACTGAATAGTAAGTTGTAAATGCCGATGCACGGTTAGTTGTTTTGTTGATTGTGTAAATGATAAGTGGTGATAAAAAAGCATGAAAACATTGGAACAAAACAATTGAGGAAAAGCAATTTATGAAGAAAAACAAGAGTCTGAAGAGGCGTTAACATTGAAAGAGATAATAAAAAACAATTTGAAGTGTTAACATTGAACAGTATTAAGTGATACATTTTAATAAAATATATTTTAATTTAATTTTTTTGATTTATAGTAAGTATAAATTACAAACAGCTGAAGGGCTTGGGAGTTATCTGACGGCATCTGTCTGATGTTAGAAACAAAAACAGACATTAGGCAGAGTGGAACTTATAACAAAAAAATTGAATTAAAGGCAAATGAAGAAGCAAAACCAAATAAATCAAAATTAATAAAATGTATATTCAAAGTATTAACTTGGGTGGGAAGCGGACAAGAGCTATATGGAAAGGTGGTGGGAGCAGAGGAAGATATGAACACAAGAGAATGAAAGAATTCGCAAACAGTTTTCGGTATACGAAACAATTCCCCTTTAATTAAAAATTAAAATATTTATCTGTAGTGTGAAAACGGTTTTCCCTTATGGGTAACAGGAAAACCGACAAAAATTATTAAAGAAAGACTTTTGTCAATAAATGTCTGCGAAGAAAATTAAGAATAGGGTGTCCGTAAAGTAAATAGAAAAAAGATTATTTAAGATCATCGGAAAGAAAGCGGAATTCGATAGGAATGGAATCCGATCGATGAAGAGAGGCAGAGGGTAACCAACAGCGCAGGACGTGAAAAGTAGGAGCAGTCGACAGCACAACAAACCTTCCGGCAGGGCCTAGCCCGCAGCAGCTGACGGGCCTAACCCCATTGGAGATCCCATCATCTAGCTCATACTACTGTCACTCATCTATTGCAGAAAAGTTGATAAACACTTCTGCAAGCTATCAAACCTCAACTCTAAGTTCTTAGACAATTTAGAAGAACCAGTGTCAGTCAGGAGTCGAAGCACAAATGCTGATCCAACACTGACGTAAAACTAAACTTCTACATAAGCAAAGGCTCAGTACCGATGTAGGTGAGATACATCGGTTAACACCTATCCCCGTTAACCCCTAACCTTCGTCCTCATCAGTCTGTCATAAAGTACTGACGTCAAGGAAAAAAATCTGCACGAATATCCAGAAGTCAACATTTAAAATTTAAAGGAACATTTGGGACTATGAACTTTTCTTTGCACAAAGGGAGGAGAGAATTGTCCTAATTTGTTTCCTTTAACAGTGGGCTATATACAATTACTTGTAGACCTATTCTTACAAATCTCTAAAACGTATTTATGACTTGTAAATTATACTTTAAAGTAATTTTACTGTTGGTTATTAGGTAGATAGTTAACAAAAGGATTTTTAATATTTCGATAAAATAATATCAAGTTAGGTTCACGATAAAACAAGTTAGGTTCACACACGACCTAAACATACTGAAAGTGTGCATTATGCAGCAGGAAGGTTTTACTAAATATTAAAAAAAATTGCCCATATGAAAAACAAATACTGACAAAACAAAAGTACAGTACTTACTTCTATATACGTGTTTCCAGCTTCAAGTAACTCTAATAATTTATTTATAGCCTACTTCTGAATTTCAAGAAAAAACAAGCAGTGTAGAACCTTCATCGTTGATGCTATTACAAGCAGTGTAGAACCTTCATCGTTGATGCTATTACAAGCAGTGTAGAACCTTCATCGTTGATGCTATTACTAATCTTGTGCAGATCTCATCTTCTGGTCTCACTTGGATGGATCTGCCACTCGAAGCGATGAAGATATTCTTCAGAAACTACTAGTACATGATATGTTCTAGATCGGAAGGTTTGGGGTCTATCCAAACATTATAGTTCTGTAAATAACTTGGGTTTTTTAACAGCTTGTAAAGAATTCTTTCTGAAATAAAGCTTTCCATTCACGTTATTCAATCGTTCCTTTTCGGGAAAGTTTAGGATGAGGCAGCAGAACCGCTTTTGCAATTTAATAAACTTTGTCAGCAAGTCCAATCAGAAAGAAATGTTTTATGCCCGAGAATGTATTACAGATTTACACTTTATGTTTGCTAAGGCTTTGAATTATGGTGTGTTTTAATTGCATTTATGTAGCCAAACTACGAGGAAATTAAGTTGAAATTGACTTGATTCGTGTTTTTATAATCAGTGTAGTTGCAAGTCTTCTTTATACAAGTTTAATGTAATTCTATAAAGCCTAAACGATATAGATTTTTACTAATAAATTTAGTACTTTTTATAACCTTTTATTTAGTTTCAACGGCTGCTTGATAACACAACCTCCATTCGAGGTTTGTAATAATCGCGAAACAAAGCTGTTTTGCTGACGTAATGAAATAGAGTTTATTAACATAACAAATTTTTCATTAACGTCACGTGTAAGAATATTTAATAATTTTCCTATAGACTCTAACAACAATGAATAAAAAATACAGAAATCAACCTTGATCGCCGACAACGTCTGGCTTCACCATTATCATTAGGGATGAAATTCGCATAATGTAACATTTAACACGTAGTGTTTATCGTCGTCTGTTTCGGTGCTGTGGGTTGTGCGAACACAGGGCTGTGTAAACAAATTAGTTTCATCGTGGGGGTGTGAACAGGTGTGCAACATCCCACTATAGCTGGTACTACGTTAGAGATGTCCTGTACAAGACAACGTTACGTAATAAGTTAACAAATTTTGTATATAAGTTTCCAGGAATTGTTTATTACTCACAGTACTTGCCCTGTACCCAATCTTTCCACTCAAATATTGTAAACGTGTATATTGTGCATTTTTTTTTTTTTTTTTTTTTTTGTTATTTTAAGGCGAAAAGCACATTGAGGCTATTATCGCCTCCCTAAATGTAAGTGTCAGTGGGAAGTGTTAAAGTCGTAAGTGTAGTGTTGCAAGGTCGTAAGTGTAGTGTTGAGGGACGTCTAAATCCTCTCAATAGGTGCAGCTAGTCTGCACCCCTGCGGGTGTATATTGTACAATATAGCCTACAATATACAATATACAAATATTGTACAAATATTGCACACGTGTAAGAGTGAGTGACCCAGTACTCTTCAATCTGTCGTAAGCATATTTCATATATGCTGGTTAGTTGATCGAGTAATTTTAGCGGCTAAATACTTAAAGTGACAGTGAATATATGCAAGTATGTAATTTTCACCAAAAGGAAACCCTTTGTTTGTCTTAGATTGTTATACAGCTTTATACGACAACCAGATAGTATATTTTGTTTGTAGCTTTGTATAAAAAAATGAAGAAAACTAAAATGCAGAGGAAAATCCAAAACATTCGACACAAGTGATTAGAAATAAAACGAGAAGATCCAATGAACGCTGAGATGCAGTATTGATTTAGCACATTCTCCTTAAGAAAACATGGCAGCTTATCACGACAGAAGTATATAATAATGAAAGGTATATAATAATATAAGAATGATAATAGTCGAAATTTGACCAAAAATCTTAACATTTAATCTGCATTCATTTTCGAATACACGCTTTTAATAATAATAATCTAATAAACCCTTTAATAGCCATCTGGTTAATTTTTCCGCTGAGACTTGTAACAGTCCACGGCCGCACACACCACGTGGTGGTCAGTTTTTGAATAGCAACAGATAAAAAGTTACGAATTTTATTGACCGAGCGAAGCGGGGTCTCTTTTAATTCGACCGTTCGAAATTTGGTTTGTTTGTTACTCAGTTTTGGCCAAACGCACTGACCGATTGTTATAAAATTCACATTGTACAAAGCCCCAATTACGTGTGTAAGATTGTTTCCCTTCATTTCCTTTTCAAGATGGCGGTAATGGTTGTACGCAGTTTGGCCAAACTCATTGAGTGTTTTGAAATTTTGTAAGAAGGTACCTTGTACAGAGCCCAAATGACTTATATTTACGATTTTCTCCCATTTACTTCCGTTTCAAGATGGCGGCCTCTGATAAGTGTACCCAGTTTTGAACAAACGCATCGGACCGATTGTTTTGAATTTTGGTAAGAAGGTACCTTGTATAAAGCCCGAACGTATGCATAAGATTTTTTTCCATTCACTTCAGTTTCAAGATGGCGGGGCTCTGATTTAACGATAAGTTGCTGGTTACTTTCTGTAATACTGGCTGAACGGCAAGATTCATCATATTTTTGACCGCTTCTCGGAGAAAGAGCATACATTTTTCAATAAAGTTGGTCCAGTAACATTTTTGTATGTATTACAGTTACCGGTTAAACTGTCCGAAAACGTTAAGAGCGCTGTTGTGGAGAGCTCTGTATATTAATTAAGGATAGACTGTTGTTTCAACTATTACTAGCCTATGATTTTAAACGGTTTTTGCTAGGCAGCGTCCGCCTCTAAGCTATTATCAAAATTCAATTGTTGTGCAGAATTTGAATCAAATCGAACCAAAAATTGGGAACACATAGTGCTATATGAAAATTTAACTACTTCTATAGGTCACGCTCATTTCGTAGTACAGGATCTATAAGTTGCAAAGATGGCTGCTAGAATTAATTTCCCAATAGAAATTTGTAAATAAAAATTGTTTTTTATAAAAAAGTTTTCGATAAATTCAGCGATAGCATAATACAGGTTATATAACAAAGCTGGAACAGAAGAGCTGTTAAGCTGAACTGACGTGGGCTTGCCTGTACAGTCATGGACACGATTACATCATGTTGAGCAAACACTGATTTTAGGCAATCAATCTCAACAAGAGTAGCCTTCAAGTACAGTCAAGGTTCCCGAAGCTCGTGTTCTAATCCTCGGTCCTTAACGCTTAGAAAAGTAAATCATTTTGACCTTTACAACAGCATCTTGTTAGTCATTACTTTTAGTAAGAAACCAGTGCCTTTCAGATATGAACAAAGAAGAAGAAGAAGAAGAAGAAGAAATATCTAAGAAATTATGTTACTTAAAATATTAATAATAACATTAATGGTGCCAATAATATAATGTATGTCACAAACTTCCTTACATTCAATTCATATGAAGGACTTAGACCTAAACACCCGAATAAAACGTATGGTTCATTGACTTTAAAATTCTGACTCAAGATCTATCGGCGTTAAACCAAAACAGAGGATGTGAAAGCAAATTTTATATGAGTTAATGTTAATTTGCGTTCAAAACGCCAAATGAACGTAGTGATCAAAATTTGAGCAAAATCAGTTGTTTTATACTGAGAAATTTAGCAGATTTGACGGTTTTTTTGTCAACAACTATAAAACTGCATTTTCTAGGTACTAACATTTTCCAGTTTTTAGTTTCCGAATCGAAATTTTCGAGGAAATAACTGATGTTGAACAAATTTGCATAAAGTTTTTATACAATTTATTAACTTATTAATAGGCGTAATATTTATGATGGTGAAGTATGTGAAGTATTAAAAGATATAATTGGGGTGACGGTTTTTAATTTATAACCACGTTTATGAATAATCAGATCAATGTTTTCAATAAATCGGCACCATCGTACAGTTCTTATACTTTGCCTTTGAAAAATTATAATTCGAAGTATAAACTTCATTAAGTCTGCCTTTTAAGGCGTGGATTTAAGTAAGATGGTAAATTGGGCGTTACATTTTAACAAAAGGGAACTAACTGAGGTGAGCCTGTTTCAGAACAGCTGTGAGAATAATTACTTCCGCCCATAGACTCAGACTAGCTACTGCTGATTCATCAACATTGTGCAAAATTTCTGCAATTTAAGAACATATGTTCAAGAAATAATACAATTAATTTACGATAAGTGTAACTCATTTTGTTAAAAGTTTGTTTTATTTAATTAAACAAATAACGGAGCCTGAAATCATAACACAAACTTTTTCGAATTCAAAAGAAAAATTATTTGTAAAATAAAAATCCGTTTCGGAAGAACTACAAAATAGGCCTAATTTCTCAAAATTGGTTTATTACATTTTACTCCAATTATCCTCAAGTTACTGAACATACTAAATTTGAAATAAAAGTAATTTATACTTTGAGTAAATCGAAAACACCCCGATGGCTGCCAGGGTTTATTTTTTTCAAATTCATTCTGAAACTATAAAATTTTTCATTTTTTAATTTATTCCACTGACATTCATATGTTATTAAAATTTGAGAAATGGTTATATTTAAAGAAACGCTTTTCTTAAATTGTTTGTTCGCAAATAAAATCATTTAAAACAATTTATTAACCTTTTTAATGGAGTGGTGCACGCATTCTGC
This sequence comes from Callitettix versicolor, assembly GCA_022606455.1. Taxonomy (NCBI): domain Eukaryota; kingdom Metazoa; phylum Arthropoda; class Insecta; order Hemiptera; family Cercopidae; genus Callitettix; species Callitettix versicolor. The sequence continues at coordinate 70,624,994 of CM040189.1, forward strand.
ACACAAACTTTCTCGTATACCTTCTGTAAATATTTCGGTTCTAATACTGTCGACAAATCTTAGGGAGGACGAGAAGGGGAAATGTGGAGGGAGAGAGAGAGAGAGAGAGAGAGAGAGAGAGAGAGAGAGAGAATTACGAAAAGTCTTGGCCAACTCGAACCATAGAAATTACATTATCTTGACGTTTTTACGGTTGTAATTTTTTACCAAGCGTAGGAGAGAAGAAGAATTAAATAAAATAAATGACCTATAAAAAAAAATAAACTGCTTTTGTATAAAGGCGGTAGCAGTGTTTAGGCGCGAGCGTATTATCAGCACAAAACCAAGAAGTGATCATCGAATTGCCTAGCGTTCGTGTGCATTATGTTGTGTAGAATAACGAAATGACTAATAGTTTAAAGGTAAGAGAGGCTGAATATATTTTGTAACCAATGCCATCTTTAATTCAGACTTCCGTAATACAATAATAAATTGAACTCAGACTTTCTTACAATGAAACCGCCTCGGTGGCCTAGTTGATAGCGTACTGGGCTTTCACCCCGAGGATCCGGGTTCGATTCCCGGCCAGGGCTTGGCATTTTCATACGCTATAAAATCATCCCATCGTCTGCATTAGCCCAAGTGTGCACAATAGTCCGACGTTAAAAAAAAAAAAAAATCTTACAATGAATTTATGTGAGCAGGTAAACTGCTTCTCTGGCCTGACTTGATAGAAGCAATTTTCCAAGACTAAAAACTTTGAATAACTTCACGTAAACGAACATTTCCTCTCGAATGAACCTTGACCGTCATAATATAATCTTTCCTTGTTTTATTCTTTTTTGATTTAACGTCATTATAAACGTAAAATGTGCATAAATTAGAATTTGAAATTCAACTTCGAAAATTCAAGATACACTAATTTAGTCAAATTTTAATAATGATGAAACCATTTTTTAAAAAATGTAAGATAAAAGTTATGTCTTTTTAAATGTTTTGAATGGCTGCCATTTAAAACAAAATTTTTTTGCGTAGCAAGTTTGAATCAAATGGGGCCAAAATTACAAACCTAATAGAATACTAACAATTATTCTATATAAATTTAACTGCCCTTCAAATCGTGTTTTAAAGATCGAACAGTGCTTCTATCTAAAGATCAAACTAGTTGTAAGTAGTGTTTAATTATATAGCCTAATAGGATTTCAAAACTTTATTAACTGAGTGTTTTAAAATATTTATAGCACAATTTAGTCATAACTCCAAAATTAAATTTGTTTAATTAACATTAGGAAGGAAGCTTGATTATTGCATTAGAAAGAAACGAAAAGGTCTACATATAAAGAATTATGATTATGTAATACTTGAATGCCCCTAGTTCTTTCATTACTAAAATTATTTTCACTCAAGATAGCTGAGTCTCAGTTTTAAAGTGAACAAAGTATTAGTTGATTCGGAGAGGTAGCTTATAAATTTCGTACATTTTGAATTTAAACACGCGGCCTGCCGGAGTTTTAGGGCTTTTGAAGGATGTGGAAACTAAGGTTAATTCCGAAAGGATACCAGAGAACAGAACTCGTTTATCCAGTTCTATAAATAGCACTGAGGAGTTAGGAGTGAGAAGCACCTGCCTCAGAGATATTGGAACTTGCCAGTTTTTTTTTTGCTCAGCATACAAAACATTTTGTATAACGATGTTATTTGTTAGCTTCGAAGCTGGTGTTCACTGTAACCCAGAACAAGATGGAGTGTTTCTGTAAGTTCCGGGGTCGATTGGGTTATAAATATAACGTAAAAACATCACACCAACTTTCTCGCGTTCAATTGTTCCACGAAAAATGAGCTTGTGAAAGCATCGACAGAAAAACACATAGACTAATTTCTCAAAATCGTTTCATTAGATTTCGGTCAAGTCTGCGCACCAAATATGAAATAAAATTAATTTACGGTTCGACAGTTAAACCTATTAACCACCATTAACGTTTCGGTTAAAAAACCTAGAAAATGGTGCTTTGTTTTTTCGATTATCTCCTGAGCCAGCAATATTTTTCATTTAGAATTTTGAATACTTTTCATGAACACAATTCATAAACCGATTATTTTCATTTTATAGTTTCAGTACTGGATTTTCCAGGATCAAATTTATTATAACCGACTTCAAAACTTGTCCTAAAAAATGTTTTTTAAAGTTTTTTACATTCCCCCTGACGCTCCTTTACTCATAACACAATGTTTGTGTTTGTTCAGGTCAAATTTTAAAATCAATTTTTGAAGGACACTTTCATGATAGGGTTTCTTTAAATGTTGCTTTCACGCTTAATTCTATATTCTTTAATAATGTTTTTCACTTTATCACTTATTTCACTAATTATAATTGATTACAATTTTCTTGTGTTTTTAGGATTCTAAACAACAGATGGAGGCACTTCAGAATAGCTGACACCTTCTGTAAATTTAAGTTTCAACAGACATTTAATATTAAGTCGTCAATGCATACAAACTCAATACTTAAATTTTATTGTTGTAAAAAGCCTATAGGTTCTTTAACTAGCCTAAATAAAATTAATAGTCAATTCAACAATATTTTACAATCATACAAGTATTTTATTAGTTGGGAAGGCTATATGAACAATGTGTAACCCTTCTGTATAACCAAACAATTTTGCTAACTGTTGTTATAACTTTTATTATTATTATCTAGTAAGTGTTTTTACTAATTATTACTATTTGATAATATGTATTAGGGTAGGCTATATGATGAATAACCCTGCTGTATAACCAAACAATTGTGTTAACTGTATTTGTAAGTGTTTTTACCAATTATTACTATTTGATAATATGTAGTAGGGTAGGCTATATGATGAATAACCCTGCTGTATAACCAAACAATTGTGTTAACTGTATTTGTAAGTGTTTTTACCAATTATTACTATTTGATAATATGTAGTAGGGTAGGCTATATGATGAATAACCCTGCTGTATAACCAAACAATTGTGTTAACTGTATTTGTAAGTGTTTTTACCAATTATTACTATTTGATAATATGTAGTAGGGTAGGCATATGATCAATGTGTAACCCTGCTGTATAACCAAACAATTGTGTCAACTGTATTTGTAAGTGTTTTTACCAATTATTACCATTTGATTACCTTTTTCAGTAACATTTACCATACGAATGTGAGAAGTAGGCCTATAAGTGATCAGAGCTCGGAATATATAATATATATATATATATATATATATATATATATATATATATATATATATATATATATATATATATATATATATATATATATATATATATATATATATATGTGTGTGTGTGTGTGTGTGTGTGTGTGTGTGTGTGTGTGTGTGTGTGTGTGTGTGTGTTTTAAACGTCCGACTATTGTGCACACTTGGGCTAATGCAGACGATGGGATGACTTATAGCGTGTGAAAATGCCAAGCCCTGGCCGGAAATCGAACCCGGGTCCTCGGGGTGAAAGCCCAGTACGCTATCAACTATGCCACCGAGGCGGCTCAGAGCTCAGAATAAGGACCATCAGATGAGACAATAAAAGTTTTTTTTGTAAAATTTCAATTATGCAGTACTAATACTGTATTACAAAAACGTTTAATTTTTTTTAAACGCGTTTTTATCGAGTTTTTTATTCTGTAACTTCTTAATACGATTTTTTGAGGAAATAATTGAATGTTTCGAATAAATTTGTGCAATGTTTTTAAAAAGAACCGGATTTTCCAAAACTCATTCACAGAACGTAACGTTTTGAGAATTACTTCTCCACATGTTGAACTTTACTGGACGCCTAATGTAAATATCACAACACTTACAAAGCATTATGTCGTCGTGACCAGAGATGCGGTTGTGAATAAACATCATTATCAAGGAAGATTGCAGCTTTGCTTAGCTCAAGTTCGAAATTACAAATCTGGGAACGCGACTTGTAAAATAAACTCGGTAAACGTAAAAGTGTAATAATCTATATACACAGCTGATCGCTGACGTGACGGAAGCGAATTAAATAAAAAAAAAAAAAAAATAGAAAACCATATACACGAACATGTTTGTACTTTTAAAAAAACACGAATCCTGGACAGTCGTAAAATTTACTATTTATCTGTAATACTTCCTTTAAAATTTGATTTCCCTATCGTAATTGTCGTAGAAATCTGTATACGAGGGTTGATCAAATATAAACGAGACTGACTTTCTAAAAACTTCTCCGTTGGACATTGAACTCTAAAGGGTAGGGTTTCAGGTAGCCTGGGAGGTTTGGGACGGGCGTAGACGGGCAACATTTCCGTTCGGACCCTTCAGTATAAAACTATACAATGAGTGAGAGTGAAGTGCACGTTTCCGTGGAGCAGAGGATTATTATTAAGTTTTTGGCCAAGGAGGGGGTCAATCCGACTGAAATCTTTCGTAGATTGACGGCTCAATACGGGGACAGGACCCTGTCAAGAGCTCGCGTTTTTGCTTGGCACAAGGAATTCGCCGAAGGACGGGAAGCAGTAGAAAACCTGAAGGCCTAATCACGATCGTCGGCCGGGAAGGTAATGGCCACTGTATTTTTCGACAATCAAGGCGCCTTTCACGTCGATTTCCTCCATCAACGACGCACAATAAATGCACAATATTATTGCGATGTTTTAGAGGCCGCAAAACAGTCTTTTCGTAGGAAAAGGAAATCTAAACCGGCGAGAAACGTCATTCTTCTTCACGATAATGCCCGACCACATTCGGCGAATGCTACGAGGCTTAAACTCGATCAAATTGGCTGGGAACCAATGGAACATCCCCCATACAGTCCAGACTTATCACCCTGCGACTATCACCTGTTTGGGCCACTCAAAGAGGCGCTTGGAGGCCAGCGTTTCAAAGACGATTCTGCGGTGGAGACCTTCGTGCTCCAATGGCTCAATGAACGCCCGAGAACTTTTTACGAAGATGGAATTAAAAAACTTCCAATCCGGTGGGAAAAATGTGTTACTCGTGCGGGAGACTATGTAGAAAAATAAGTTGTATCAAGAATAATTTGTAAGTAAGCAATACATTTTTTAAAAAATCAGTCTCGTTTATATTTGATCAACCCTCGTAAAAGAGTTTTCGACGTTTCCAAATTACATTGAAAGTAAAAAAAAAAGTACATTGGATTTCGTATTTGTGACAATCAAAGAATCTATTGTTCAACTAAGACTCTCGAATTCTAGTTAAGTAGACTGGTGCACACTGGATTTACCAGTCCACTGACTAGCTCATTGTGCTGGAGGTCTTCAGGGTCCTGGAAGCACCCTTGGTAGCAAGAGTCTCATAATAGTAAGTTATGGTATATTATAGCGATCAGAATCGGTTTTCCTTTTCACGGACCCGGGTCTTTCTACAATGGCCACTCCATTAGCATTACAACCTAATATTTACATAGGCCCCTATATCACTAAAATATTAATACACAATATTACCAAAACTGAAGCGAAACCTGATAAACTTATTTTTAAAAAATCAGTTTTTAGTTTTTTTATATACCGAACCGGTTTGTTTTTGTTTTTTATATGGGGGAGGTATACTTGAGGGTTTACATTTGAGTAAAAAATTGATTGAAGTCTTTATAACTGCATTTGATTTTGTAACATTTTTTTAAATCAAAAAAGCTAGAAAGCAATTTTTAAATTGTCTCGAAGTGTGGAACAAACACAATATAAGACAAAATAACCTCATATTGTCGTCAATGTTTATTTTTTACGAATCAATCCTTAAATGTAATTTTTTTCTTTTTTGAAATATTGTAGACTGGCTTGAGTTATCAATGCTACCAAATTTTGAGAAATTATTATTATTATACTTTACATTTTTTATTATAATCGTTAGTTATTTTTTGTCAAATGGTCTTGATCAAACGAACCTAAATGCCAAATTTCAATGACATCGATAAATTCTCGTATAATCACAGAATGAAAACTAGTTTAATATAAAAAAAAACTTATTTAATAATAATTAAATTACTTATCCTTGTACATTTCAGCAACATATTCGGTGGGGTGCAATAACGTAGTAACCCCTGTTGATTGCTTACCGAAATCTACATCAGGATAAAATAATTTAATTAGTTTTGATTCATTTTTATATACTTTTATATATTTTCATTTTGTGGAAAGTATTTTTCTGATTGTATTTTTCTATTGCCTTACAGTATATATTCGGACATTAACGAAACAAGTTCTTTGTTTATTCTTTATAAATATGCCACAGAAAAGATCATTTTGTTAGAGAAACTAGCAAATTTTTGACTTAATCCAAAAAGGCAAATTTATGACGTGCCAAAAGTCGTCTTGAGAAGTTACTTGTAGATTAATGCAACAATGCTGTCAACAAACAGACAAGTAATTTATGACTTCTACCACAGGCTCGTTAGGTTAGGTCACCTTCTACCACCTTCTGTTAGTTGAAGCAAAATTTACTCCAGCATAATTTACAGTTAGGGTTTTTGTAATAGCAGCTTTCTTAAGTAAAGGGAAATACCTTTAAATTCTCGGCCACTTATGGAAATCTTCTAAAAATAGATGGGTACGTCAATGTCCTTTACAAATTACCAGATGATATTTATGGTACTGATTCCATAAGTAGTTTAAAATTCATGAAATAGAATATTATTTATAAAAATTTTCACCGACTACTATTATATATTTACAAGTAAATGGTTCAGTAAAAAGCAATAACTTTCTCCTAACCCCACAACCTTTTTTACATTCTCAAGGTAAAAAAATTATGGTGATTTTGATGGACGTTTTAGGAAAATTTGAAATATTAAAAATCTATGTTATGGAGTAGTCGCTAAATCGAAAAAACTCACCACCTGTAGTTTTATTATTTCCAATGAAATTTCGAAAAACTAATTTATGCAGATTTTAACGCTCATTACGATGCCAATTTGTAAAAAGATTTTAAAAAAGTTATGATTTTTTTGCCTTTTTGAAGCAGTGTAAAGACTGAAAAAGGAACTTACCCAATCTATTATCAAAAGAGATTTTTTGTCAAAATTTAGAGAATAACACCACAAATCGAATGTGTAGCCTACATTCGTAGACCAGTATACGAACACTGTATACTTCTGTACAGTATACATACTGTATGTATACATACTAACAGTATACAGTACTGTACCAATATTACATTTTTAACAATAATTCAAAACGTGTTATAGAAGGTTATCGTCGACACAAACGATAACAAAATGGCTGTCTGGCTTATTTTTTCCTTTCGCTTTCTAACCCCATAAAATTTGACAGGGTATTCTAATTTTAGTATCTTTATGTAGTTGAATATTTATTTTTGGCCTGTAGTAGATAACACCCAGTTAAAAGAAAAAAATGTTTTGTTTTTGTAGGCCTACTTATTTATCGAAATTGTTAGAGCAGATTTTGAGTAAATTTGTTGGTAAAATATTTTGAAGAAAACAGCTTCCCGAAATGTGGGCAAACTACACGGGAAACACATTTTTGGAACGATTAATTTAAATATCATTTTTTTTTGTACGATAACTATACTTTCTATATATTACGTATAGTAATAACATTTATAACAAACCATATTAAATTTCAAATAGGTAGTAGGGAAAATATTACAAGTTGTAGTCAATAAAATATATTCTTCCCACAAAATTCAGTGATTAGAAGCACTATTTTTATTACGTAATTTATCATTAGATTTTTTTAAAAATCTGCTTACAGAAACTCAACAAATTCTTTAATAATATCTTACAATTAATTAAAAACAAACATTATTTAAAAAAATTTCAGTTAAAAAAGCAATGAAACTAGATTCAATATTTATCTATTTTACTTAAGTCTGTGCAGTGAAAATATTTTTTTAGTTTTACAGCATTCACTATTTAAACAAGCTCATTATGCATCAGTTTCAACAATAATAAATTGTAGTTTTACAGGTATTTTCCAATAAAAATGTACTGTGTTTTTCTAAGATTTAACACTGTAAATCTGGAAAACATTCTGAAAACAGAATTATTTTCGCCTGCGCTTAGACTCCCAGGTATATTATCAGGATCACCGGTCTTGGTTCAAGTGAGTAGGTTTTTACCAGGTACAAGACAAGAAGAAAGAATATGGAAACCGGTTTCCCCCCTCTAGGTTTTTACTTACCTGAGTTGGATTGGCCGCGGTCTCTCTCTCTGTTGCCTGTGTACCTGGCAAGTGGCAAGAGTGGGGAAGTATTCAACTACCGACAAAAGTCTAACAACATTTGCCCCTTAATCTTCAGCAGTGACACATTCGGTTTTGTGCAAAGTGTCGTGGGTTATTTGCCGGACATATCCTTAAGGACGACGAATAAAAATGAGGTAAGAAAATAAATAGATTTTATTACTTCAGAAACAAGGCCAACTGTTCTCCCTTCCTACATCAATGCACCCTAACTCTAAGGGGATTGACTTAGGGTAGTTAAATAATAGGGGTGTTGCGGAGTAGGGTAAACCCAGGTCTGGCTCCTCAGTCCACAAAAATTACTTCGACCACGTGGTAGGATATAGAAGCCGGGTTTCTCTGTTAGCTATCGTTTATGTGGTGTGGTTTTTTACCAATTATAATAGGTAAGAATATGTTCAGATATCCTAATCGTTGGAATTATTTTTTAGTATTTCGAAGACGAAATGTGTGTTTAGTTTTTTAACCAACACTTTTTTTTAGAACTTTTGCAAAAATCATTATTTGAATATTTTTTTTTTAAGTATGCCATTTTTACACTACTATGCACATTCAATCCAAGTTAAAAATTTCTAGAATCTACTACTTGATTTATTATCTTGCATTTCAAAACAAGACAAGTATTTATAGATTAGTCTAAAATCTAGATAAATTAGAACCATAATTTCTTATTTTGTAAACCTTAAAATCAAATTGTCATAAAATATGCCATAATTAAAGTTCATAAGTTTATTACTAGTTAGTGACAATTATTTGTTATAAATCAAGCCTACAAAAAACAAAATTAAAATTATTAGTTTGTTTAAATAATTTTGGTTGTTATTTCCTATTTAACAGTTGCTTCATTAACGTTGTGACCAAGTTTAAATAAAATACTGAAAATATTTTCACTAACACCCCTCCCAAACTTTTATGATACACATTCTTTGGCTGTAAACCACGTGGTGGTTGGAGGTTAGGCGCCCTTTGTTGCTTGTTGCAGTCTTATTCCCTCCAACTTCCGGTCTACTAAATTACTGTAATACAAGTATTCAACCCAAGCCACTGCCTTTTGCGTCTTCTGTTGAAAATAATTTATGGACTTCCTGACAAAATTAACTTAGGTAAAAGCAAAACTCATTTGTTTTTTTTTAAATATTTAAAATTACTTTTTTTAAATTTTATGCTAATCTGTTCTTGGTACACATGTTTTATAAAGTAATTTAACATGGTTTTCCAGTACTTTTAAATACTGTGTACAATACGTTTTGTTTTGATAAAACATGATATGTAATAAATATTGTAAAACTGTTAGGAATGTATTTGTATCTTGAAAATACACTATTTATTTAACCTCTTGCAAACTTGGCAAAAACCATATTGTATTATTTAATAAGTGAAGTCTTAATTATATTCCAAATTGTCAGTATCGAGAAAATTGTTTTTAAAACGAAATTCTTGATAGTGTAGTTCCTTAAGTATTGTAATTATTTATAATAGCAAAAATTACAGTTTTATATTATAGGCTATCGAAATATTGAAATTACTGTGTTTAGAATTTTCTATGTAGAGCCTAGACTATAATTTTATTACTACCGCCTTACTAAATTCCTAACAAAAATATATTCTTAAAAAATAATTTCTCTTTAAAAATAACTTTTAGGTCAATAAAATTGGATACTTTGTAGTGTTTTAACTTTATTATTAATTTATTAAAACAAAATGCAGTGCTTATCTTGTAAGAATCTGATTAGAAATATATCCTTTTTAATTTAAACTTAAGGAGGTGTGTGTTATTGTTTAACAAAAAATGTTTTATTCCGTATTATGAACAATATTTTAATATATTTAGGTAAAAATTACCTAATCATATTTTAAAATTATTTGAAACAGAAAGAGTAGGCTTTATTGCTTTTCACAGATCACTATTTTTACTGTCTTGAAATAATAGGCCTGTATAATTTTACATTTTAATTGTTGGTTAAGATTATGTAGGCTATACTTGGAGATTGTACAATATGATGTACTATTTACTGTTATTCCTTGTGTTGTCATTTCTATTTATGTTCATGCATTTCAGACAAAAGCAATTTACATGATTGAAGTATAACCTAATACTGCAGTTCTTATTTGAAAATGGCAAAGCTAAGAATGGCAGCAAATAGTGTAGGCTTAAATCATAGCATTAAGTAGATACAGTAATCAATATAAAAAGTCTTACAGACCTACCAAGCTTATTTATATTTACTTTAAAAGGAAAACATCTGTATATGTTAAGAAAGATACATGCAGTCCAAATATTCCCAAATAGAAAATTAAGCTATTTATTAGTTTAACTGTTTTACTATTAATACACATTTATTTAGGCTGAATAATTATTTTTTTGAAAATTTCCACTCTTCTTTTATCATTTCATGGAAGAGAACATGAGAAATAAAAAAAATCATTTTTAAAAATAAGTGCTAACAGTATTTGGAAAATTATCATCTGTAATAAACTATGGTTAAGAAAATAAAATTAAGTGTTTTTTACATCTGGTGGTAGTCTACAGAACTATTTTGTACCTAGCCCATTAGGATCAATGTTTATTGGAGTGTGAGAAAATGTGTACATTACATTTTTATATATATTTGGAGTTTTGTTGTAAAAGGTGAATGTGTTTAATTCAGTGATTAATAGAAAAAAAATCAGCTACAAAAAATTATTTTTTATAATTCTGATAATATGAAGTTTAAAGTCTTGTAAATATAAAAAAAAAGGTAGATTGGACTGTGATATTAAAGCCTATTAGGCAACTAAAAATTAAAAAAAATATAATTTGTAATGATCATTTTTGATAGTTTATATGCTTATTCTATTTCTGTTCCTAACTTTCATAAAATACAAGAATTTTAAAAAAATATAACTTGTTTTTGTTTGATATAAAACTTGTTTTGTTGCCTATTTCAAAACATGATAATTTCTCCATGTTTAGTTTACTTAAAATTCATTGTGAGCTTTATATTATGTCATAAATCTTATCATATGATGTGTTAATTTATTATTTTTTTTAATAAATCCAAGGTTTATGGTAATGTTATTATTTCCAACACTTGGCTAAACTTAAAATAAATTGCAAAATGCATGTAATAGAATGCTTAACCATTTTGACTCAAGTAGTTTGTTTGATAGTGTGTAAAATGGCTTATCTTTACTTACGCATTTTAATTTAGAAAAATAAATTATAAGTGATTTTCAGTTTTTTTTGTAACGTAGTCTACAACTAGGAAAAACATTATAAATGTGTTAGGGGTGGAATTCCATATTCACACTAGCGTATTTTGTATTAGTAATATAATTCTTACAGATGCAGCTTATAACAAAGTACATACCGGTAATAAAAAATTAGAATTTGAAACAAGGTTAATTTGAAATGGTTATTAAAATTCTTAGTTCCTGATTTAATTGCAGACAAATATATCCCACAATAATAAAGAATAGACTATACAAAATTAGGTAAGCTCTACTACTTAATAATTATTTTTTCTGTCTTGACTGTATCATGTAACTGCTGTATTAACCCATTAAAATTCTAGGAGCAACTTAATTTTTAAAATTAGTATTTAATTAAAGTTTTTAAATAATTGTAATAACTTGTTTCATTAAAAAAAAGTAATTAATAAGAATAGAGTATTAGAGAAAGAGAACTTTTTAAATAAAATTAGTTACATTAATATAAAAAATATCTTTGCAAATAAATCCTCTCCCCACCCTAAAGAACACGTCAGGTACGTTTTTACCATACACAAAGGTTTCCCGCCACAAATTTGGCGCCACATTCTTCCCCTTGCCATCTGTCGTTCTTTCTAATGTTCATGTACAGTCTTAACAAAGAGCTTGCAACTCGCGGGGTTTCACTTTCTGAATTCAGTCTCCACCATGCGTCCCTCTTTGTTATCTGTTCGTTCATAACCTACGACAAAGTTTTATGTTTTGTGTTAATATAGATGAGTTAAATCAGTGTTTTCAGGTTTGTATTTGTTAATATTGTTATTACATTTACTTTAGCATTTTTAATTTAAAAGTTACAAATCATTTGTAAGCAATATAAGCATTATTAGTACGCAGTAAGAATAACCTATAACGTTGTCCTTCATTCTTTTAGCGTCATCTCCAGTAGTTGGTTTAATTTTATTGATTTGTGAGTACAATGGAAATTCCACACATTAATAATATAGTTTAATTTACGTTACATAAGTTGTTTTTATTAAATATGAGGTATTTCAATAAAAAATCGTTTTTTGTAACTACTGCCTCGTGTTCTGTTGGTCTTTCAATAGTAAGGGCCTAATTTGTGATGTATGCCTGTAACATCTGTTGAATTTATTGTTCGTTACAATTAATTTTAATAAACAAAAGGTACCTAACTAGGTAGCCTACCTATAAAAAAATAGTATTTTCACAGCTATATCAGGAAAAATGATTATATTTTGTGTTTGTACTTGTAGGCTAGGTAACATCTGAATTCAAGTTCAATCATTATTATTCCTGAGCAGTAGCTCAACCATTATATTATTAAACCAGATTTTCGAAATTTTGTGTTGCATAACCCGAACCTCCTTATAGCCCAAATATTCAACTAATTGTAATGGACATTAAATTTACTACATGTCCCTTTTAAATTTTGTATTGGTATTTCTGAATTTTTTGGGGCATACTAAAGTAACGATTTTTGCAATTTTTTTTGTCTTATGAACTATATTATTGAATTAAGAGATATTCACCTGGGGAAGATTATTATGACAAGTTATGATTTTAAGCCATTAACCAACTACTAAGCATGCTTAATATGCTAATAACCTAACAGTCATTACAAGGTTAGTAACTATTATACAATACTAGTTAGATACACAACTGTATTAGGTTTTTCATGCACAAGCATGTCAGGTTTGTCACCCAACAATCATGTTAGTTAGATTCTTAAGTCTTTTTAAAAGTCTGTTTTCATTATTAATAACATGCATTTCATTAATCGTTCACGCACAGCAGTGTCAAGTTTTTCACCAAATAACCATGTTTGGTTCTTAAGTCTTTTTTAAAATAAGTTCTGTTTTTCTTCATTATTAATAATACTTATTTAATTAATCATTTCCACAGTAAAAAAATATATTAACTACTTTTGCATGCTAATCATGTTGAGGTTATGTTTGTTACTTATTTTCCATTTTTTTAAAATTTCCCATTGTTTCTGCACTTTTTATATTTTGGACTATTAATATTTGGCATATAATAAAGCGTTTTGGTGAAAAAATTGACTGCAGTCCAAAAAAACTGTTTTACCTTTATATCTTTTTGTAGATTAACCATTTTGTTTTAATAACATTATTTTAAAAATGCATTTGATAACTAGTATTTAGTCATTTATAGAATTGGTATTTGAAAATGTACATACCAAGTACATAAATGTTCCTTAATAATAATTTAACAACGTTGTACCAAAGTAGACACTATGTTTAGAATACAACCTGTCAGGTTAGAAAAATAGGCTACCTACCATTTTCTATTAAAAAAAAATCTTTAACTTGTGTTATTCTATTAGTGTTTATGAGAGTAGCCTATATATGTAACGAATATATAGCCTTATACATATAGGCCTAGAATTTAAAATTCCATAAGTTGTAAGTAGGTAAGCCTATTTATTTGTTAGTTTATACGCTAATCCAGCATAAGTAAACCTAATCCAACATTCTGTTTTTAAAATTATTTAATGTTGAAATGATTTGTTATTATTTATTATTCATGATATTAATTATTATTCATTATGTGATAGATATTTGAATACATAGTGTTTCTAGACTATGGAAAAATTTTTGTTTTAAGCACCTAACTTAAAATATGTTTTGTTATGCACTTCAAAAACAAGTGCCTGGATAATCAGTAGTAACCTAATAATAACCAAAAGTCAGAATCACATGTAGTCTGTAATTTTTCTGTTCTGGTTACATATTGTGTAGTGGCATGAATGCAGAACAATGATGTTTTGAATTGGTTTTAGACATGTTGAAGATTAATGTTATGTTGACTTTGCTAATTTATTTGATATCATTGGCAATGTGGATGGATTATTGAAATTCAGTAGGTCCTACAGTGAATTATTTATTGGTTGTTTCTTTAAGAAATAACCTATACATTTTAGTTAAATAGACCTAGTTTAGATTTTTAAAACTTTGATAAAACATGCCTTCGATTATGAAATTGCAAATCAAATATTATTTGTCAAGCTACGTATGGTACAATAAGTGAATTGAACCCAGAATCTTCATGACGTTCCCTCCCTCCCAAGTGAGAGCTTTTACATTTTAAATGGCTGTTTGGTGCAAAACATTAGAACAGCATGAGCAGGAAACTTTAATTTTTCTAATGGATGTGGGTCTGCTCATTTTTCTAAGAAAAGTTGCGTGTAATAGGGTATTTTACTTGGATTGAAATATTGACAGCACAGCAATTTGTGTTTCTAAATCATTAGGTGCATTCTAAACATTACTGGTAGGTTTAACTTATAAACATGTCATTTATGGTTAAGTAAATTGTTTTATACTGGTCTTTTCATGTTCTCATTACATGATTTTGAAAAAATAAAATAGCTTTTTTATCTGTTTATTGGTAGGCCTGTTATTAGATTTGAAGTAGGTAGATCTAAAGTTTACTGCGTCAACTGTGCACCTAAAGGTTCTTAGTTGCAGTTGCTCCCATTGCTTTTCCTTTACCATTAACATTGATTTCTCATCCTTATTACTCTTAACTTTTTGGTATTGTAAACATATTGCGATAAGTAATAGATTTAATGAATTTGGGTTCAGAGGCAACTGCAATATTTTACCAAAAAAATTGAAAAGGCTAATCCATAGGCTTACAATAAACTATTTTAGGTTACATTAAAATAAACATTAATTTTATACATAGTAATTTAGAATAATGCTTTATGTGCCATCCTGTATGATGAAGGCCATCATTGAAGACTTATTTAGCAAGTAAAAGGTTCAGTATCAAATAAAATAAATATTATGCTAAGATTCATTTTGATTGCTAACACATTCAGTAAGCTTACATAACAAGGTTATCAATATAATTTAACTGTTCTCATTGACTTTGTTAACAGTATTAGCCATTTTAATTCTGAATGTATTAAACATATGGTTGTGTAAATATTAATTTTTTCTTGACAATAATTCTGCTCCTGACACTTTAGTTTCTTCATTGTCCAAAGTATCTCTGTAATTAGTAGTTCCATGAGCGATTTAGTGGTATATTTTTCCTCATAAACTATAAAATATTTTTCAGCTTTCCAAGTTTCAGCCTACAAGGTTTCCTAACACTGGAAAATGCAAGTGGATGAACAATTTGTTCAATTTACTCGTAATGCTTTTTGTTATAAATTTTGTTTGTAACATTGTGAGTTACCTGAATGTTATAAATGTTATAAGCATTCATGGTGCAATATCTTAGCAGTCGCTGTTGTAAAATAAAAAAAATATGCTATTCCATTGTCCCCAAATATGACTCATGATTGTGACCTGGTCATGTAGTTCCAATTCGTCTGCATTAGTCCAAGTGTGCACAATAGTCGGGCGTTAAAAAAAAAAAAAAAAGTTGCCACATGTATTGTGTATTCACTGGCCTATATCCTTTATGTTCAGCTTCTAATTACATAATTATTACCAGATTAACAGAAAGCTTAAGAACTAAATTATAAATGAGTATTTGCATTGGTTAGAATGTAAAAGTATGAAAATGCCAAGCCCTGGCTGGGAATCGAACTCGGGGTGAAAGCCCAGTATGCAATCAACTAGGCCACCAAGGCGGCTTGTAAAAATCTTAACAATGTGTGAAAAACCGTAATTCATGTCATACAAAATTTGAAATAAAAGTAGAGAGATGGTTTACAAAAAAAAGTTGGAAAAACCAAAAGAATATATAATACTGCATGTAAATTGGTTTTTGGAAGCTTACTCTAACTCTTGGTTCGAACTCTTGCATGCATTATTAACAAACCGCCCAAGTTCTTATGAAATAATTTTATTTCGATAAATAAATTGTCAATTTCAATGTTTATATTTTTAAGTTGCTGTTAGTATTTGATGTAGTATTTAGTAGGATCCATAATCAAATTATTACCTAAAAATTTTCCAAAATTTAAACATTCTTTGTGAAAAATTGAAACAATTTAAAATTGAACAGATCAGATGCAAAAAAAATCATTGTTTATAAAGGTAACATGGGGGCCATAAAAACATGAACCATGTTAGTGTTCAAGTAATGAATATTCAAACCAATTATCCAATAATGTAATTAAATTAGGTGAAGTAAATTTGTATTTGCTATACTTCTCAGTTAGTTTTATAATGTTCCACATTTTGGTGTGAAACCATGAAAGGTTGGCTGGTTGATAATCTCATGGCTCCTTATGTGTAGTATAATATTTCTCTGGCCTTGAACAGTGCCATACTAGAAGCGTGAAGTACAGCCAACCTTGCCTAAAAATAAGTTTCTATTCCTTCATCAGATTAACTTTGATTTTATGAGAATGACTGCTGTTTAGTTACGAGTGTACATGTAAAACGGTTTTAATTGGTTTTATGTTTTTTAAAGATTTCTGAACAGTGTGCCAGTGTCATACTGTTGTTTAATTAAGTTTAGGATATTGATATTTGCTATGAGTGTACACCTGTGCGAATGGCCGGTTTCAAGGTCGGGAGAGGTATTTCCTTTGCTGTTGGCAACTTCTCTGCAGACATAAGATGGCGGCCAACGTCAGCTGTAGGTTGCTTAGGTCGATGTCTTTTTTTACCAAGTTCTAGTTTCATTATAACATGAGATTAAAAATATCGTAGGTTTTCATGAATAGGTGTAAAACAAAACAGGATTTAACAGCTGCCAAGTAGGCCCTAGTGGTCATGCAATTTTAAAATTATTATAGTATATTTATGTATTTTGCTTCAAAATACAGTGTAATAATAAATATAAGAATGTAAATTAGCCAGCTAAAATACATAAACTTTCATAACACAAAACAAACAAAATCTACAGATAAAAAATGAACTCGCTGTTTTTTTGGATTTACTCCCATAAAATAAATTATTTTATTTTTTAGTTTTGTACACCCAGATGTAGTGAATCTTTAAATGTGACCAAAAGTTCAAAAAAATCGGATTAACCTGTTTTGAGAAATCAGGTTTATTTTTATGGCTATTATAACATCCCAGCCAAAATTTTGTGGTGTTTTTTAAACACATTTTAGTTTAAAAAAATGTGTGCATTAAAGCATTCCAAAGTTTACAATTTGGATCTGATGTAATTTAAATGGCACACAAATCGATTTTGATAATAGTTTGATCAAGTGTGTTATCCAGGAATTTCAACAGTACAAAATGGCTGTAATTTCAAATAGAAATCCATACTTTTTTATCGCACACTTTTTTGAAAATCTGATTTCATCATCGTAGTCAGCATTAAAAAATCTTTAAAAGTCATGACGTTTATGTTAAATAAGATAAAAAAGAATACAGTAGTGTTGGGAACTCCCAAGTCAAAGAGAAAGCTGAGTAAATTTTTAAATTTAAATTTTCTTTTCAGCTACCCTGTTCCCTTACATACACATCTTTTAGTGTTTTCTTTTATTTCTAAAAAACAGAACAGTTGTTAGGTGATTTATGAGCTGTTAATTAAAACCATGTTTATAGAACAGCTTATTTAAATTTATTGTTTTTATTTATTTAACATTGACTTTTTCCAAACTGTTAGCATCTAAGTTTTAAAGCATTATAAATATATAATCTGTATGCTTAACCAATTTTCATTTCAGTTTGTCAGCATACTTTTTATATTATGTATTATACCGTTTATTGTTATAATATACGTGATGTAAATACATAATATAAAATGCAATTTAATTTTTATGTTTCAGGTTATTCAAACAAAAAAAGAAATATTGGATGGATAGTAATGTATAAAGAAAACTTGCAGTGCTGTAAGTCTGTCAATACATTTTCCAACTAATTAACACCACCTAAATATGTTTTAGTGTCTACTCCTATTTTTTTTAGGATTAACAAAAATTAAATTAATAGATCAGTAATTTTAATTGAAATCCCTTACTACCTTTTTAAAAAAACAAACTTGTTATATATTTGTAGTGGCCTAATTAAATTTTCTTGATTTAATTGATTTGGTTTGAAGTTTTTAGGCTTACTGCTAACTAGATATTTTGTTTAGAATTTATAAATATCATTATTGTATTATTTTTTTCAAAACTTTAAAATGGCTATAAGGAAATAATTATGAAATGGGCCTAAATTATGTAGGTAGTTTTGGCTGTAGATGACTTTTTAATAGTAAATTGCATTTTTAGTAATTTCTACATTGAATGTTATTGATTGTTAAGAAATGTGCTCTTAACAGAAAGGATAGGACAAATGACGTGACCTGAGTAAAATATTTAATTGAACCAAACAATAATTAACAACATTGTTAATATGGACTTTTGGTCAACATGAAAATGAATGTTTCTGTGACTTTCTGAAATTTGATGTGCAATTAAGTTAGATTGTATCATGCACAAATATATTTTAGATACAAATTAGGTTATTTCAAAAAAAAATATTACATAATAATGTCTTGGTGATTATAAGAGAAAAGAGCTGAATTTTGCTATGAAGATACATTGTAGGTCATGTATCTTGTATGTACGTATATATGTACATACAAATGCTGTACAAATGTATTTTCGTTCTTTCCAAAATTTTGCAGTTGATTTTTCAATGAGAATTAATGAAACTAGTAAATTTTTTGTGAAAGGCAGCATACAGATTAGTAGTAGGATATAAATGCTTTCCGAATATACATGTTTCCCGTTTTTGTCCATTATTTTCCAGAACACACAAATTTGTAACTAACTAAAAATACATAGATAGGCTACATGTTGATCTTTGTTGAACAGTAGAAACATGTCTGCAACTTGCAGCACTTTTCTGCTACATACAAGAAATTTATTGATAAGAAAAAGTTTTTCGATTTGCAAATAAAGGCTGTGTTTCTGTCGAAAAAAGTTAATGTACAAAGAGCCTAACATTGACAATCCAAACATTATACAGGTTTATTTGTCACAAAATATCTTTTTGTATTCTTTTGATTTAATAACATTTTTAATAAACAAATAATTTGATATGCTAGTATTAGATATTAGGCTACACTAGATGCAGGGTTATAATTTCATTGTTTACAGTCAGTGTAGTGAGACCAAAACAAGTTGATCTACCTTTCGCTAAAGCCTGAGTTGTATAAAGTGTAAAATAATTAAGTAATAATGATATACACCGGAAAATTGTGGGAAGAATGTTGCAAAGTAATTAAAGCTACTAGAGGAAGTACCATGGGATGTGAAACAATTAAGTTTTGTATCAGGTTTTATTTCATTCTTGTAAATTATAATGTGTTTGTTTTAAATGATTTAATTATATAATTTATATGTTTAGTGGGAGGTAGTTTTTTTTAATTTACGTTGACTTTGTATATTCACGGTTTTGTTTTATTACTGTACTTAATAAGTTGTCTTCTTTTTGTTAAAGTTTAAGTTGAACACTGCTAAATATGGTGCTAGTGGGATTTATGTTTTTATTGCTTAATATACATCTTAAAAATTCTGGTTCAGTAGCTGTTGCCAAAAAAAAGCAACGAATATATTAAGACCCGAACTCTGATCTATAAACAGTCAATAGTACTTAAACTTACCTTTTAAGATATGTTTTGACTGGACTTTCAAATTTACTTACATGTGCTATCACTCAGAATCCCAATTGTTGGCCAATAAGTTGGTTATTTACTATTAAATTTAACAAATTTGCTAACCCACAAATTCTATTTTGTTTCAAAATTTACAAAAATTGTTAACTACTGGATATCTGAATTTACCATCATAATCAATTGCCTAATTTATGGTTAAGATTTTGATACCATTGAAAATACAAAAAATATTTTGATGGTTAGTTTTTTTTAGATGTAAGTTTAAAATAGTGATTAAATTACAGAAAAAGTTCTCCAAATTGATACTTGAATTCAATTTTGTCCAGCTGTCAATATATTAGAATTCTATTATATATACTGTACATATGTGTGTGTGTGTGTGTGTGTGTGTGTGTGTGTGTGTGTGTGTGTGTGTGTGTGTGTGTGTGTGTGTGTGTGTGTGTGTGTGTGTGTGTGTGTGTGTGTGTGTGTGTTTCTTTTTTAACATCTGACTGTTGTGCACATTTGGGCTAATGCAGATGATGGGGATGATTTATAGCATATGAAAATGACAAGCCATGGCCGGGAATCGAACCTGGGTCCTCGAGGTGAAAGCCTAGTACGCTATCAACTAGGCCACCGAGGTGGCTTATATATATGTATTGTAGACAGCTGTGTCATACAATTAATTTTACAAACCATATCTTGTTTTTATTAAATATTGATTTGAGTAATGGTTTTCCACATGTGATTGAAATTTAAGTAAATTCAGTTTGGCTGGTTTCAAGACAATGTACCACTGTTTTAAATTGCTTTTATAGCAGCTACACACACACACAAACACACACACACACACACACACACACACACACAAAACAACAGTTTCATGAGTTAAATTGAAACAGAATATATTTTTTATTTCACTGTATTTTCAGTTTGATTCCTTGCTGCTGTATTGAAAAAATTGTAATCAATATTTGATATGACAGGCCTAATAAGAAATGTTCTTAAAATAAACATGTTTTTATAATTTTTCAAAATGATCGTTTATTGCTAAACTTACTGTAATTACTTCTGTAGGTACTTGGCTTGTTTTTAGCATTGCAGCTTTAAGTAAGAATATTATTATTTTATAGTATACTGCTAAAAAGGAAATTATTAAGTAATTTTCCCCTCGCAATAGAATTTCTTCTTGGATTGCCCATGGGTTCTAATAGACAGCGGAATGCATCTAGGATTGGTAACTCCACACCACCGTTGGCGTGTTATATTCAGTCAATGGTTGTGGAGTTCCCCTTCTTAGTTGCAAGAATCCACATTCAACATAACCTAAAATCTGATGCTTAACCTGTATTATGTGTTATTAAAATATTAAAGAAGTTTATTATCACATATAGGCTTTTTAAAATGTAGGTAAATTTTTTTAGTCTCATTATTTTATGTCTTAAATTTTGACAATAAAATATCGGCGTAGAATATATTGTTTGAAAAATTTGTTTTATATTGTAAGTTTTTAAAGTCAGGTAATGTTGTCGTTGATGCCATGACAAAATAGCATATTTGTGGAATATTACAGTTGGATATTCTTATTGGTTACATGTTTCATTTTGCATGTTTAAACAAAAACAGACAAGTTTGATATTTTTTCCACAAGTATTTTCAATTTCCTCAGTAGAGAAATCTATTCCCAATAAAATTAATGTACATTTTATTTCATTTTCTTTACAAATTTCATAAGAAGATAACCTTGTAATCTAGGTTTTTTTTAAATTTAATGTATTGATATTAATTCTGTATTATGTCATAGATATTTTTAAACATTACATAAATATTACAATTATATAATAATATACTGTATGTAACTGCTCATTTACTCAGTACCATTGAAATATGCCTGTAGGCACTAGGTGATGTTTATTTACCTGGAGATTTAGCATTGTATTTGTTTTATTGTTCCTTAAAAGGTATTTAAGTAGGATAACCTCTGACTATTGTGCACACTTGGGCTAATGCAGATGATGGGGACGATTTATTGCATATGAAAATGCCAAGCCCTGGTCGGGAATCGAACCCGGGTCCTTGGGGGAAAGCCTAGTAAGCTATCAACTAGGCCACCGAGGCGGCATCTCAGTTATTATGTGTCCACAGTGTGATCATTTTTATGTGTGTGTATAGTAAGTAGGTTAAGGGACTGCCGTTATTAAAAAAAAAAAGCTTATGTAAAATAGAAGTGAAGAACAAGCCCCCTTGAGCGCTGTAGGACATTGCCATTACATTGAACTGGGACAAATTAGAACAGCATAATTCTTTTGTGAGCTAACAGTGCTGCTGACAGATCAATTGCTGAAGAGGGAAGGTCACTGTAGATGATACTGTTATCACTACTATAATTCCAGTTTAATTTAAAATTATGGTTTTAATTTTAATCAACTTGTAAGTAGTACTGTAACTTGAAAAATTCTCTTCAACCGGTACAGCATTTTTATGGAAAAATGTACAGAGAAACCAGAGGTTTTGTTAACACTAAATTTTAAAATTAATTCCATGAAAAGTTACATTTACTCTTGGTTTATCGATTTGATTTGATAATTCTGCAAGTGTTTAGAATGTGTTAACAGTATAGTTAGGTGTTTGACTGAGAACGTGGCATATGCTATACGAATCTAATCGAACAGAAATATCCAAACCACAAATAGAAATATCAAAAGAATTACATAATGTAGAAAACAGTAGATTTATTCTTGAAGTCAAACAATACAGCAGGATACATCTTCCAAACTTAGTTCATTTTTTTCTGAGCTTCTCTAAAGCTATTATAATGGCAATTATGGTGTCACATATAAGTTCAGTATGTTTTGTATATTTTGTGTAGTTCTTTGGGTGTGGCTGGTGAATAACTAGTTGATAAGATATGTTATTGGTTTGATTGTATATTTATTACCAATGTAACAGCATTCTCTAATTTTGAAAAATTCTTTATGGCACTTTACGATTGTGTTATAGAACATCCTACTCAGTCTTATAATTATTTGAGATTATTTAGAATATCCAATTTGAAAATTGTAACAATCATGGCAAGGCCTGTAGTGAATAACTAGTTAATAAGTTATGTTATTGGTTTGATTGTATATTACCAATGTCACAGCATTCTCTAATTTTGAAAAATTCTTTATGGCACTTTACGATTGTGTTCTATAGAACATCCTAATCAGTCTTATAATTATTTGAGATTATTTAGAATATCCAATTTGAAAATTGTAACAATCATGGCAAGGCCTGTAGGTCTAGGACTATAAAATAAGCATTGATCTTGATCCCTAACACATTTTGTTGGGTCTTTAGAAATTATAATCTATGTTAAGAAGCTGGACTGTATGTACAATTTGATAGAAATCAATCTAGCTTTCACAGTTTTGGTTAAAAATTGGCACAAAAATCGATTTTGGTACAACTTGTGACAAGTTGGATTACAATTTTTACTTTGTTTTCTTGAAAAAATGATTGTACTATTGCTATCAGTTTTAAAACCTGTCTAAATTAAGATTTTTCTAAATAACGAATTTGTGAAAAATATTACCAATATAAATTGTGCCTCAATTAAATTTTCGAATATAAAAATTTTCGTTATGTGATGTTTTCAATTTCAGTTTTTTTTTAATTCGTTTCTACCATGTCACCGAAACAGCTGTTTGTTACGATCGTACGGCGTTCGGTAATCAATCATGATAACGGTTTAAATGTACAGTCGGCTATAAATAATTCAAGGTCAAGG
This sequence comes from Callitettix versicolor, assembly GCA_022606455.1. Lineage (NCBI taxonomy): Eukaryota > Metazoa > Arthropoda > Insecta > Hemiptera > Cercopidae > Callitettix > Callitettix versicolor. The sequence continues at coordinate 70,648,698 of CM040189.1, forward strand.
GAAATACCTTTAGACAATGAATCATAAAAACACCTAACAAATATTTCGTACTGAAAAGCTTTTTGTGTCGAACGTCACGTTGGTCAGTCTTTTCATGTTGGAAGCGAGAGATACTGAGACAGAAAAGTCAGTGAATTGGAAAAGGCTATTGAAACTTCAGTGACGCCTTGGTGCCAAGGCTGTTTGTTACGTCATTACGTAACACTTAAGGCAGCGCACCTGTCAAAATATCACTCTATTGTTTATTGTTACGCAATAATGTTTATTGTTGTGAACATGTTCTTTTTCATTCCCACACTGCCAAGTATGTAGAAAGTGTGATCCGTACTTTTTATGTATGGGTGTACCTGAGTATCTTCAAAAAATTTTAACCAAAAAATTGTTCAGAAATCAAACCTTTTTTAGACTTAAATACTCATAACTCAGTTATGTGTTTTTTTAATTATCAGACAATAATATGGTGATACTATAGAATAGAGCTAGAAAGTTAATGTTAACAAATAGCTTTATTTACCTGGGATTTATAAAACCGTTTCCTATATCATCTGGTACTTCACAGAAGTATAACATGATTTAGTCCTTTCAGTAACTTTATTGATTAACAGTTTCTGCTGTTATTTACATTTACAAAGGAAATCTTAATATTTGCTTCACGCTAAAGACAATCTGCTTGCAGAATGTTTTGTCGCTACTGCGAAGGCTATGTGCTTTATTGGAATGTGTAAAATAGCCATCACGTCAATAGCAAACCAGAATAGCCTTCAAGTTTAGTATGATAGTATGAGACTGTGGTGACAGTACGTGGTGGGGCCGCACACAGAGGTTAAATTTGTTCATACTTCATTGCAAGACAAACCGGATGTTTGCCATCATTTACGAGTGTGGAACCAATAGTCGACGTTTCGAGACTGAATCAACTTCCGTTTTTGAGTGCCTAACCAAAAAAAAAAAAAAAAAAATGAAACGTAAACCGAGATTCATGGACCTAAGTTAAAATACTAAAACTAAAAACAGCGAGCATGCTATGTGTACTATTAGAGCCCATGGTAAGAATTTTAGAGAGAAGGGACAACAGGTTTCAGACTAACCAGTTAGGTCGTCCCTTCATTCGATGTGTTTCTGACTGGCACAGGTCTTCCGTTTGGTTTGGTACTTGCCAGCTATTGTGAATCATTGCGAATGTCCGAATAAACAATAATAATATGAATATTCTATCGTTAAGTAGTCATTTTAATAACAGAAAAATTAATTGAAGAGGGCGAGGGGTAACAGCGCCAAGCAACGTTTTGAGAAATCCGTTTTTAAAATTTGATTAAATCCATAAATCATATGTTAATAAAATCTTTCTTGTGAAGTGGACAGATTTAAAGGTTAGTTATTAATTATAATAGCTGTGAACTGTTAAATTAATAATAACAGCTAATTAATAAACACACACATAAAGCCAACTGTTGTAGTAATTTAGATTAGGACGAGCGTACAAATCATTGCAAACTGTCCACTGTACTACCGACAGAGCCACTAAAACTGCCCTGTAAAAATGTATAATGGAAGATATAAAAAAAGCTAGAGGTATATGGAGGTAGAAAATAGCAATTTTCTGTACAGATTCTATAGAATAGTCGTACATTAAGTGAGGTACGAAATTTTAAAATGATTTTTGATGCTTGCTTAGATCTTCATAGTTTAAAGAAATGGTAGGCATTTATTTAGATGAGCCCTTTACTGCATACTTTTTACTTTCCTTTTACGAAGTATAAAGAAAGTATGGCATTGTGGCAAATTGACCTGGATATTTTGATCGATCTGTTTGTTTTCATGTCACCCCTGAGTACAATTTAGTTTCGTAAACAAAATATAAAGCATCAGCATCTGTGTGCCCAGTTGTGCTTTTGTCCTTCTGCAAACTGTATTGCCTTCTGTGTACGAAAAACTACAATGTTTTTAGATCTGTTAATAGCGCGGAAAGTCGCCAATATTTCCCGCACTGCAAACTAAACTGCGAATGGTCAGTAGGCAAGTAAATAGTGATTTACAACGCTGACTCAAACCAGTATATTGCAAATTTCAATTGTATCCCTGCTGACTTTCATTTGTGATTCTCAACACATTTTTGACGGATTTGTTGATTAAATCACGTTAAAAGTTTGAAATCTTGAACTGGTTCAGATGTCCGCATGTTATCAGACCGAACTGTCTATTGAGTTTTTTTTATAAGATCAAGCCATAGAAAATTAATTACCGTAAGTCAAATCTCGTGTGTAAGCTTTGACTGGAAAAACCGGTTGGTTGCTAACCGGACAACCGGCGCGGCGTCTGGTTCAGGTTCAGAGCCCTTGCATTGCATTGCATTCTTCGTGGTCGGCGTACTGCGGTGCCCGGTCGGTCAATTTTAGTTTACCCTTCTGTTATTCAAATACGTTTTTTACCTGATTTTATCAGTTACTTTCTTAGCGTGATGGTAACACGTGATTCTTGGTACGTGAATACAAAATCTGTTTTTTACGCGGAATGCGGCGTGTGGGTGAGCACGTACATAGCTGGAGATTAAACTATTCGATTCCGATGGTTCTGACTCTCTTCAGGTTCTTATATTAAAAAAAATGCTTTTACTTTCTCCCTAAACGAAATATAAGGAAAGAGTTGTGAAGATCGTAAGAAATCGTTCTTTAAGATCATTAAAAAAATGGTTTTTTTACTTGCCCGGCACTGGATGGGCACTAATTTGAGCGATATTGATGAGATAAAATTTACAGGGTTGGTATGTCCATATCTCGGGATAATTTTAACAAGAAACGTTCTTTCTTGTCTCAAAAATCATACTTTCTCAAAATGAGTTTTAAAAATTTTGATTAAAAAAACTTTTAGAAACTTCAAAAAAGCCTAAAAATTTTTAAACCAGGCGGCCACCAAATGCTTAGTGGAGTTCGCTGAGCGGGACGGAATAAGCATTCAAAACTTAACCTGTTATTTTTAATGTATGTGCGGCCACTGAAAGCGTAACAGGAGCTGAGCGAAATCAAGCGGCGTTGCTGGGCTCCGCTTTTCTTCTACTGTTCAGGTTTGGTTTTGAAGCTGATTACTTCCCCCACCACGTTTACCATTCCTCCAAACTTATTATTTCTCGTTACCTAGGTTACCGCTTCTAGTTTACGGTTTTTAAATATATAGTTCCCTAGAATCCGTTACCACGGCCTTAATATTTAGATTTAAAAGATACAACTTGTTCTTTAAACTGACCGAATTCCGCTTCCGGTTACCGTTCACGTTCATTCTGCTCAGCTCCGTTCCTCATTTGGTGGCAGCTGGGCCTTAATTTCTCGTAATCGGTTCTTAAGATTTTGCTCAATTAATTATTAGCCACATATGAGGATACACATGAATCAAGGTTTTGAAAAAGAAAAAAGAAATTTTCGGGTTTTGAATCTTCCGATTTGTTTTTCGATTTACTCTCCTAACAGTAATTTTTGGGCTTTTTTCAAATTGTTTTAAAAGTTTTTCTGTAGCATTTTCAGAACCAGACAATTGGTGTATGTTTTTGCACTGGTATTTTACAGAACGTATTGTATTGATCTGTGGATTATCTGTTTTCGGGTCTCCTGAGTTAAACGTAAACAGTTTGGTACTAATACGAAAATGAACCCAGACCGTCATCGTATTTTTTTCTGTTAAATTTTGGTAGGCCGTGCCTTGAGTTACGAATGTATATATAAGAATTTACGAAATGTACATAGGTTTTTCGTTAGCGTTCAGTACAATATATATTCAGTGCACACTGACGTGGCTTCAATCGCCCGTGTACGGTCTGCCTCCTTGACAGTGCCTCTAACCTTCGGTCAGAGTTACTCTTACTTCCCAGGCTTAATCCAACACCCAACACCTCCAAGAGCAGGCCGTAGGTATACACCGAGGTCAGACGGTCAGAAAATTGTGAACTTGCTGTTATTTTTCGTGTCTTTACTTTGTTAGAATTCAGAATGATCTGATCCTGACAACGCTAACTCTTCTACATATCTCTGTAGTTCTGCTTCAAGTTCATCATTACAACTATCAGAATCTTCATCTAAGTTATTAACTAGATTATTTTTTGTAAATTGCCCTTTTCCTTACAAGATCGTTCCGGAAGGGTCCTTCTAACAGGAGTTTTACCTTCCTTTGGCAAGCATTTGATCTTTTTCTTTATCAAATAACTTATTTTTTGATGGTGTTTTCAGTGCTTATGTCAATTTTATCATATTTTAGGATGTAACCACTGTCAAACTCCGCTAGAGACAGCTTAGTTTTAATTTGATCCACAACTAAATCTTTTTGTGGTTTTGTTTGATTTTTTTAACTGCCGCATTCATTATACTTTCACGTTCTATATTCAGTTCACAATCTTGTGTGTTTATCTTTTCAAACCGACAAAAACTTTCAAATCAATTTCTTTTTCTGTGTTAGATGAAACTTCCTCTTCAAAATCATTCTCTTCCATACCAAGTTCATCGTTGGATAGGTCCAAATCTTGTCTTTGTCAGACTAATGAAGACTGGAGATCAACGTAACAAAGTCTGTAACTAGATTCGAATGTGCGCACAGCGAACTGTTTGTCCTACAGACTGAGGTAGGACTTGCAATTTTATTCAGAGATCAAGCGATTCAGGAAAATTAGTTGTAAAAGGTTTTATTTTAGAAAATGTTTTTAAGTTTCTGTACTGATTTATGCAGCTGTTAAGGCAGTTTGTCAGTTACATATTTTTTAACACATTTTGAATGAACACGGATGAACGGGTATTTGTTCGGAAATTGTGCAGACTGTTACCAGATTTAATATTTGTTTGAAACAAATCGTACAGAAATTTGCAATCGTTGTGCTAAAGCGCGCGCGCGCACACAAAAGTTTTAATTAACATTAGTCTCTTCAGCGATAATAGAAACTCTGTAAGCTTTGTACAATATTCGATATAATTTGTTAAACCCTCCAAACATGTTTAGAAGTCCGCACATTAATTAGTTTCAGTTTCAAGCGGCGCTTCAACAATTCATTTCCAATAATAAATCGTTAACAACAGTGTATAGTTATTTTTTTTACCAGATATTTATAAAGCGAATATTGTTGACAGTTCGTAAATGGATCGATCGCTCTTTGATTACCGTTTAATTGCGGGATTAGTTAATTAAAGTCGGCTACCGGGAGCCCGATGCCCGAGGTCGTAGACTGGCAATTAAACGGCAAAGCCAATGCAAACCCGTTAGTGTAATTCTTGGCATTGTGCGACCGTATCGTGTGTTGTATTGAAATTGAAGACGATGAGAAATGTTAAACCGAGTCTTCAAGGCCGTCATCTCCACTTGCAGTGTGTCTTTACGATCTACTAACAATGTGGAAAACATTGAGTTGTGTTTATTGTGCCTGTTGCGTTCGTTTGTAACACATGTATGTGTAAGCAGTTTGAAACTTTACGTTGTTAGTTTCGTCGAAAAAATGAGCGATTGGAGCGGAGTCTAGGTGAACGTGGGCACACTATGTGGTTACAGAAGGAATTGATAATAGTTTGGACCATTTTTGGACATTCATTTAAAGACCGTTAATCTGTAAAAGACCATAATTTTATTGGAAATCCAAAAACTAATCGACTGCGCAGTACATACTGCATTTTATACAATAAGAAAAACTTTCAAAATTTTTGATTTTAGCAAGTGTTTGAATAAAAAGTTTGTAATGCTTTCGTACTATTTACCGTATCGTTGGTTATGAACGGCCACCGTTTTGAATCGGAGTAACTGGAAACAGCTGGGTGTGAACTGCACAATGCTTTCTTTAGATCAGGCCGGCCAAGAAATGTCTTCAAAGCGAAAAATTGAATGCTGTAACATGTGTCCATTAATTGTAGCTGAATAATTTCGATGGTAATTAAAATTTTAGTGTAAAATGACCCTTAGCCCTTTGTAAGTTCGGCTATAACGTGTTTTCAGGCTACGATGGACAGCTGTTCTCGCTTTCATTGTGCGATAAGCGAAGTAATTCTGCCATCATGTTTTATGACGGTGTAGCTACCCATTTCATATTTAAGTATCGCCCAAAAAATTTACCTCAAATCGTTACTTAAGTAGACGCCGTTAACTTCAATCACAAACAACGTGACTGTAGAACACAGAATTTGATTTTGTAATGAAGTGCTTTCTTCTGAATGAAGTACGTCATCTTCTAATGAGCGTACTTTGTAGTATGCAGTACAGTAGTTAAGTACCACAGAAGTACCGTAACGTACACGCTTGTGTAAGCCTAATGTCATAAAATTAAACAAAACATTGCAAACGCACATCACAAACACTAAACGGAGAGGGGTTAGACATTTTGTATTACGGCCTGAAAATGAAACAGTAAGGTTTCGAAACCGCGGTAGCCTTTACGATGTGAATAAAAAAGACCACTAGACGGGAAGAAAATATGTCCTCCTAATTATTTAATTGCAATAATGTTCAGTATAATAATCTGGTTCCGTTTATCTCGTGGGCGCACTGATTCTTCGAACCAACTTATCTTCTGCACAACAAGCAGGAAAAAGATTGTTTGCACAACAAAAAAGTCTAACCTTGTTAGCAACATCCAGCACTCGTGTACTAACTTCCCGTTGACGGGAAATCTGCGCTTTTGGCGTTTTTTTTTTATATCTAGTGCGTATGGGTGAAAAATACCAACACCGGGCGCCGAAGTGATGGTACCAGTACAACTCCCAAGTGAAGCTGACAAACTTGTAATTTGTAATGTAATGGTTTTTAAAAATGTTGTCAGTTCCAAACTAATTTGTGTATGTAGCAACGTAAGGCAGTAAAGTTGTGGTAAAAGAACATTGTTAGGGTAATTAGTGAGGGTGATTTGAAAGAATTAAAGTAATCTTATAGCAGACCTTTCCCTTTGTTTAAATAAATTTTTGCTTATGAACTGTGCTTTCATTTTGACCAACGGCTTTCTGACCATTCTGAGGCAGTTTTTTTTTTTTGAGTCCTTTAACACGTACTTCTAATCAAAACAATCATTGAATAAGATTTACTGATGCGACAGTCAAATTGCTTTCTTGAAATTCTTATCAAGTATTTGTGTATTTGTCAAATTATGAAAACAAACTGTGATATCGAACAATGGAGATCGATAGAATATCAAGCGACGTGATTTCTGTAAATAGATGATTAATCTGGCACTGGATGATTTCGAAACAATGGCGTCTGTTTAGACAACAAGCAATGCGTGTGCGAGGTCCGTGTATTTAGTTAACGCAGTTGTCAAAATACAAAACTAACAAACATATATACATATAAACAATATTTTTGGGGGACTGGTTGAGAGAAGTCGTAAAAATATTAAGGTTTATTTTAAAAGTTTTTGTTTCTAATGGGAATGAAAACTGTTTTTCTCAATTAAATCCTTTAAAGGCCGAAAATTTTGAAAATTAATAATCTGCTGTAAATAATTGTTGTAATGTTGGTAACAAAAGTATAATTTTCATAATAGCTGTTGAATAAAAACGAAATTATAAATTAAGTTCTGTTATTGGTTTCTATGGTAACACTTTATATAATTAAAATTAAACATTTTGGGGGGAGGTCACGAATTTTGGGCAGTTCTTTTCGTATTTTGTTCTTTTAATTAAAATGACATCAAATTTAAAAACTTTAAAAAGTTATAACTTTTTATCTTGCACTTATCTAAAACCTGAATCCATCAAAATGAGTTAAAACCCTGAAATTGCAAAAAAACCCTGATTTAAGCCCAGTTGGTTTTCCCAGACTTTCTGGAACAGTAAATTTCTTTTGTCTCAACAAATCTGTATATATATATATATATGATAAGAAAATGTTTGTTTGTTTTTGGTATCTTTAGAACCCCAATTTTTAGGGAAATTAAATTAACAATTGTGTAAATTTGTATAAAAATTGTGTATTTATTAAGTTTAAAATGCTATTTTATTCAAATTTTAACGTATGATGAAATTTTTGCGCCAATTTCGAATCAAAACGGACACATTGCGAACGCTGGAGTGCTTACAGAACATTTCAAATCTTGCTAAACTAGTTTTTTGCAAATGTTATTTGAAATTCATGGTGTAAGATTAATATCATTCTTGGCAACAGTCGGTTACTGGGCCACAACTTCGCGACAGGATTCCATGAACTAGGATATTTCGGATCCACTTCCCTTTGTAAGTTTCATTATGTTAGTGTCCCCCCCCACATCCTACCTAACCTAACGTAGTCTTTATTCTGGGGACAGCTGTCGGGTCCCGAATACCAGCTGTTGTGTCCACTACACGTGCTATTCTTAGGTTAGGCCGCTGCGAAACGACTTTTGTTTGAGGGCTTCTCTAGATATGGCCTGCAGCTTATTTTAAAAATCTTAATGCCTTTTTTAAGTATGTGTTATATAAGTCGACTGCCGGCGATTAAATATGTACCCTCTATTGATTAATTAACTAAAACCACTTCTCTACACAGATCTCATTTTTTAAACCTGCACGTCCAAATAATTTTCGAGTTTTTCTAGATTATGATTTACTGAACAGGAAAAACGTTATAAATTTTGTCTTGGTAGTTTATTGTAATTCTGAACCGTAAAAGAGAAGTGGTTTTCAGTTACGCTAAAACTGTTCTGATAGGGACACATACAGAAAAGTTTTAATTTATGTAAGAAAAATTTTAGCTGCCCAAATCGGTTGAACGTATCGTCAATGTTTGTGTGTAGCGTAGGACATGCTGAAAAAACCTAACTTAATTTTGCGTTTATACGCAACTAGTTTTTCAGTTAAATAAAAATCGTATTTCGTAATTAAATGAATATCAAAGAACATTGTCACTGCCATTCCGTTAGCAGTCGCTATTGGAGTTCGTTTAAACATCATTAACATATTTTTTGACATAATTTTGAAATATGGCAGCCATTATTTTATTTTCGTACGATAATTATTATTTTTCGATTCTACGCATAATTTTGCCTTTTTATCTTGGGATTTTTTAAAAAAAACCCCTATAGTTTCTTGTACGATTTGTCATATTAGGTTTTTGAAATAACGTAGGCCGTGTTCCGTTTTAGCAGGTTTTCTGTCATAAATATGAAATCCCCACAAAAGTGCTCGTTCGACCGAACAGTAATTCTATTCTGAACGTTTGGTTCAAGAGTTATCGATAAGAGAACGATTTCCAAAACGTGCCGTTTATCTTTGAATATCCGTTTATCAATTATAACGAGATCCGAGATTTAATTCCGTCATATCAGCGTTGTTAAGCTGTTGACGGCTCAGCTGTTTGTCATAGCCCACGTAGACAGGTTTAACTAACCAAACTGACCTTCTCGTTGTCGCGGATGGAGGGAGTGTTCTCCGTTGTAAAGGTCAGAATGCAGTCTTTGAACTTGACTGCTCCACATACACTGAACTGAGCAAACACGATAACACTGAGCTTGTCAGCTATTGGAACAGTCATTAAATAGATACAGATAGTGGACCTTCAAGTGGAATGAGCGCCGATCTGACTTCCTGATTATATTTTTGTGGTAATTAAAAATTATAAATGTGTGTGCGCGCGCGTGCTTGTACGAGCGAGCGAGCGCGCGTTTTAGCCATTCTAATGTTTACAATTTTGGCCTGACTTGATTCAAACTTGGCACAAAACCAGGTTTTGTTAGTAGCTTGGACAGGTTCGTTAGTTATCAAAATCTGTACCGACAATTTAAATCAATATCTCCCGTATAATCTGTGCTAATTATGTTTAAACAACGTTAAAATCTGTTAAAAATCATAAATTAGCATTTTAAATTCCATTGGGGAACACAAAAATGAATCTGACATCGGTCCGGATTCATTTTAATTTTTTTAAAATTCTAATTTATGCGAGTTTCGGTGCTGATAATGACGTGAAATTAGATTTCCAAGAAAGCGGAAGGTAAAAGAATATATTGCGATATTACTTTTGAAAAAAAAAACAGTGCAGTATTTGTGCGCGATAATTTTTGATTACTAGATTTATTACCAATTTTCCTTCGGAATATGATTTATTGGAGCGACCATCACGGTAAGACCGTGGGATCATCACGGTAAGACATGGGATCGATGATGAGAGCACCGATCGTGATCGGTATTTCGAAGTTTTGGTTGTTTTTGATTTAACCTTGACACAAAATTGATTTTGGTGGTAGCTTGGATAAGCTCCTTACCCAGTAAAATCCGTTCAACCGCAACAGCCCGGTAAAGAAATTAATTTAGTACTGAAAAAATGAGTTTGTAGGAAAATTGCTTCCAGTTAAGGATAGAACAGTAACAAAGTACAGTATTGTATAAAGAAACTGGTGATCGTGAAAAGTCGATCTTAAGGTTTTAATGGATACAAGTACTAACCGTTTTCAAAACATGTGAGTCTAAAAAAGGGTTCGATTTGGATGTATACGTATGTGTACACTTTTGAAGACTAAATCGATAGATTGGTCTGGTTTGTTAGTATCTCGAGCGTTGAATTTTTTTTTTATTTCAAATGTTTAACATCGTTTTTTTAAAATCTGGTAAAATTTTGCTCAAATGCTCTTCATATTTCAAATTCGGTATGTCGACTTATGAATCTTCCAATAAAATCATATTTGAATTGATTTTGAACAGGTTTTCTTTTGGTGTAATTGAATAAGTTGATGTAATTATTTCTATAGTTTTATTGACTGTATTGTAGTATTTTTCTGATTACTATGTTAACTGTATTATACCACTGGTTTTGCACCATGTATGAATGTACTATAATATTATAGTACCTAGTTTACTTTATCTTAATGTTTTGTATATTTCAAGTAATATATTTGGTTTATTAGCTTATTAATTCTTATTGATGATCTAATTTGACCATCAGTAACACCGTAACATTAGTTTTTAGTCTTCCATATTGTGTTATTGTAAAAGAACCATGTTTTTTTGTGGTATTGGTATACTTTTTAGGTTAGGTTAGGTTGTGTGTAGGTTATTTGACGTTTAGGTTTACATAAGAACGCTAATTGTACTAATTTTTAGAATATTGCCGTGAAGTTCTGAAAACATCATTGTATTCGCAATGAGTAAATTGAACAAATTCAAAATAATCTCAGTCAGGTTTTTTCGTAGTAGGCCTAATGTATCTTCGTATATGAACAGAATTTGTATGAACGATTTTGCGCTTTTTAAGAGGATATTTTTTTGAATAGATGATTGAATGTGTGTGCATTTTTGTGCCATGTTTTTGAAGCGTTTGTTTTGAAGGAATAGCGTGTCTGGCTGATGACGTCTTCATTATGTGATTCTCTAAAAGTATCGGAGCCTGGTAACTCCACCACCGTTGGCGTGAATTGTACTGCCAATAGTGCTGGAGTTCCTTCACACCGATACGTAACTCCAGCGTCCTTCCTCCGTGAAGTACAACGTACGCAGTGCTGTAGTGATCACTTCTCAAATTACATTTAGGTATTTGCGACTATATTGGTAATGATAAGGTTGTGTGTATTGAGGTTATTGTAAAACCTTTAATTTAGTTTAACAGTTTGTAAAATCATTTCAAAGCAGAACAAAGATGAAGTTCATCAAAACAAGCTATTACTGGAAGGCCAGGACCGGTTATAGACATTTAACCGGTTATAAATATTGTTTATAGTGTAAGCTAACAATATTTTGGGCGTCCACCAAATGATGATATTGTAGGAAATTACAGGACAAAATATTTGCAATTGTGAACCTATAACAGTGGTGAATAATGTACACAGTTCTGATTTTAACAATTATTTGGACATTTTTATTGAACACAACAAAATGTATATCTAATGTGTTTTGACAAGTATAAAAGTTTCATTGTTTCGTTTTGGGATGCTTCGTGCATAACATGTTAGAGCCAGTTAATAAGACAATTTACTGTTCTATAACTAGCTCTGGATTCAGCTTACCGCGTTGGGAACCAATATGACAAATAGACGAGCCAATTTGAATGATACTCCGTAAAAATTGCTCACGCTTAGTTCGCAGGCTACAAGACACAGACTAATGAACATGCAGAAGGACATCGACATCTAGCAACGTTTTAAAGGATCTTTAAAGTTGTACCGTATGTATTATAGCGTGAACACTTTTCGCTGGTTCAATTAAAAAAAAAAATTTACGTAGTAAAATCCGTTAATATGAACCGGAAGGAGTTGCGAATATTTTTTGACGTGTTGTTAGTTTTGGCAATTTCGTTTCCCTGTCAGATAGCCACAATCAAGGCAGAAAAACTAAAGTTGCTGTTGATGCTTTAATATACAGTAGTGTGTGTCGTACAAAAACGCACTTCTGTAGACGAGGTTAATCATTACCTTGTTAGTTACTAGGTACTTCCTCGTAAATCCATGTGGAACACGGGTCTTGAAATCCATCAGAAAACCACTTTCGGAAGCTACGTGTAAGAAAATACTGCCTTCAAACGAACAAAAAATAATGATTTCTTAGTTAGCAAATATCGTTATTTAATATAAATGTTTTACGGTTATTAAAATCTAGTAACTGACGGAATGTTAAGAAATTACCGCACATCGCGACTGTTCATTTTCAAAACTCGCTGAAAAAATTTTAAGATGCTTTGTCGTGGTATTGCGCGCCCTTAACTATATAGCCTATAATTAATAATAATTCAAATAGGCGCAAAAAAAGAATATTAGGCCACTGTTTGCCAAAATCGGCAACAGTCGTTGTATAATGACAATTTTCGAATTTTTAAACTTTTAGGTAAGTAGCTACCAGTATATATTTCATTTCTTATGGATCATTTTTAACGTTATGTAATCTTGGCCCATGGGAAATTGTAAGATTTAAAATCATTTATTACTTTGTACTCGCTGGATAATCTGTTGATTTGAGAGTTTGTACACCCCAAAGTTGAGCACCATATGTCCAAATAGGCCTAATTACTGAAATGTACAATAATACAAGACTGCGCCTTTTGGCACGAGAAGAGACTACATCAACATTTGAACGTCGAAGCCATCCAACTCTTAGATGTGGAATTGGACAAGAGACGACATAAGCGTCATAAACCGCATGATTTAGTTCACTAAGTCCAATACATGTTATAGATCAATTATATGTATATTACTCATTTAATCTGTAAAATTAAAATTGTAATAAATAATTGTAGATAAACTCTGTTATTGTGGTTGTAGCTATCAAAAATATACTAATACGAAAAAAGCGTTACGTCTTAACCTCGCTTTACGAGGTGCGCGCAAAACGAGCTGCTGCATTAACAGTCGACCAAATTCTTGCACAGCTAATTCCAAGAACAGTTTAGGTATAAAAACATCCGAGTTTTAACGCTTGAACCAAAACGAAATATTTTTTTTACTCCAGGACTAACAAAACACTCACGCAAACATGAAAATAAAACTGTTGGTTTCTAGGGGTCGTGAAACTTGAACAACGTAAAGTGACATCAAATTTTTCAGACAACTGCAACTATTTTTCTACGGAAAAGCGAAAACTAATAAAAGTAATTTCGTTCATACTGTGCAACTGTATATCTCACCTGTAAAATTAGGTAAAATGCCTGTTGTTTTCTGTAATATGCTTGCATTTCCATCTTTCTAATAGTTTTCCTCATCCACCCTACAGTCCGGACCTGGCACCTAGTGATTTCCACTTATTCCCGAAGATGAAGACTTGGCTTGCAACACAGCGCTTCGATGACGACGCAGATCTCCGCGCGGGCGTGACTGACTGGCTGGCGTCACAGGCGGCGGAATTCTACGACACGGGAATTTCAAAGCTAGTTCACCGATATGACAAATGTCTAAATTTGTTTGGCGATTATGTCGAAAAATAGTATTTTAGTTCCTCTTTCAAATGTATATAATAAAAATTTTTTCCTGTACTTAGTTTTTTTTTATCCAAAAACGTAATCTACTTTCTGAATAGCCCTCGTAATAGGAATCATTAGTCCTTTATTGACAAAGGAACACAACTCTGAAGTTCTGGGGGCAATTTGCTCATTGTGTTAGAACAATATGGAAAAAAAACATTTAAAATGCTAGACAAACTAGTATCATAGGCGAAAGAGTAGAGGTGAATGACTTTTTACCGTTTATAATTAAGCAAGTAAGTCGTGTGAAGGCTGCTCGGAAAAACAGCCTAGTTGTCGATGCAACTTACCGGTGGTTTCCACGACCTGTAAGTCATCCATAGAACAGCATCGATAAGAGGTTTTTTTAAGCGTGAATATATAATTACGCCTAGTTAGCAATTGTTTTGGAATACAAATAAACTTGCTTTATCTCCGGACTGCAAATAGGATTTGCATATTAAATTGAAGAAAATCGACTAGTTGGGTTTTCTCCCTTGCTTACTATCGCGTGAATTATAACTGAAATTTTGGTTTAGCTACTGTTTCTTTTTATTGTGTTGGAGGACACCATGGCGTCATCAAATACTTCCTTTACCAAGTTGTTTGAGCTGTCCGTACTTGTACTAGCACACCTGACGTGACGTAGGCGCTGTACTGGAGTGGAGACTGATGGGAAGCGTAACTTCTAAAAATTGGAGTTTATAATCGGCAATACCGTACTTGTACTAGCACACCTGACGTGACGTAGGCGCTGTACTGGAGTGGAGACTGATGGGAAGCGTAACTTCTAAAAATTGGAGTTTATAATCGGCAATACCGTACTTGTACTAGCACACCTGACGTGACGTAGGCGCTGTACTGGAGTGGAGACTGATGGGAAGCGTAACTTCTAAAAATTGGAGTTTATAATCGGCAATACCGTACTTGTACTAGCACACCTGACGTGACGTAGGCGCTGTACTGGAGTGGAGACTGATGGGAAGCGTAACTTCTAAAAATTGGAGTTTATAATCGGCAATACCGTACTTGTACTAGCACACCTGACGTGACGTAGGCGCTGTACTGGAGTGGAGACTGATGGGAAGCGTAACTTCTAAAAATTGGAGTTTATAATCGGCAATACCGTACGTGTACTAGCACACCTGACGTGAATTGTAGGCGCTGTACTGGAGTGAGACTGATGTAATTATTAGTTTAGGTCAGATTGAAAACTGCCAAGACCTTCTTTGTACATCCTTTATAACCTACCTAATCTAAAGTAACATATTTATAAGATAGCCTTACTAGCACACCTGACGTGACGTAGGCGCTGTACTGGAGTGGAGACTGATGGGAAGCGTAACTTCCAAAAATTGGACGTTCATAGGGAGGCAGTGCAATCACACGTCAACGATATAACGTACGCATGTTTTGCGCGATTAATCGTGAAGCAAGTGGAAAAAAGAAATAAAAATAGTCGCAGCACGCGGCTGGTAAGTCATGTTGGTATTTAAAAGTCAGTTGATTTGAAAATATGTAGATGAACAGTGTGTTAAGGCAAAATTTTTTTGAAGATTTAAAATACCCGCCATTTTGAAAATGTTAATGAATTTTGCTGGGTAACGAATTTGTCCAGTGCAAAGTTTGAATCAAATCTGTCCAAAATTGCAAATGGCTTGCTAACGCGCGCGCGTCAAAAACAAATTTAGAAGTTAAAATTAGTGTACCGTGATGGCCACTCCAATAGCTAGTTTTCAATGGAAATTCGTAATGCAAAAGTTAAGCATTTTGCGGCTTTTCAGCAGTCGCCCAGCCAAGAGCGCTTAGTGAAATAATAGATAAAAAAGTTGTAAGAGGAAAGTTTGAAATATTTTTAGTTTATTTTAAAATACTCTCAAAACATTTTAACAAGACAAAGTGTTTGGAGACATTTTGCAATTTAACAATATGAATCCCATACGATACTTCTACATGTGTAATCTTCTCCCTCCAAAATATCGTAACTGAGTATGATATTCTTAATCACATTGTTTTAGGTTATGTATTAGTTTAGGTTAGTATTGTAACAGAAATAATGCTTGGGATTTGAAGGTTTTATTAAAATATTCGAAACGGTTGGATTTATCCTGTCACATGTTATGAGATAGGGTAAAGAAGTTAAAATGTTGAACAAACTGGCCACGCAGCGCTGCAGAGCACAAGAACCTTTTATCAATTTGTGTACACAATAACAAAAAAATTTTGTATTTCTGTAACAAAAATAAAAGTCATGTACTATGTTTTATCTTCCTTTTTATTTTAATTGCGATAATTTGTACATAGCTTGTAAAAGTAACATTGCTAGTTTGTAACAACATAACCTAACACTTTTTATAGCCTATCAGCTGTTCAATGAAATCAGCTGATCGTTACGAATTAATACAAAACAACTGATCTTTTATTATAACTAGCATAGCTAGTTGTTAACAACATAACATAGAACTTATTATATATATATATATATATATATATATATATATATATATATATATATATATATAAAACCTATCAGCTGATCGTTACGAGTTGATGTAAAACAACCTAAAACATAGCTTGTCAGGTGTTCATGAAATCAGCTGATCGTTAGAAATTAACATTAAAATCTTTTACTATAACTGCCAATATAAATTTGTGCACTCGCATCACGCGACGCAAAATCCAACATAACAACCAGCCCAAAAACATGATAAATGTTAGGTGAGAATTGTGGCAAAATTTAAAATGTTAAATCGGCATTGCCACTTGAGCGATCTTGAAATCGTCTTATTCAACCGACGCATTCAAGTTGAGAAAGCTCATTCTTAAGAAATTACCAAGCTTTTAGGTGCTAGTGTGTTGGTGTACATCGGCTCAAACATGATCAGAATTTACTTATTTCTGCAGAGAATATGTACAGGTCTGCAATATTTCCAGATGTGATAACAGTTGTTCTGGATGTAAATCTTTTTTCAGTGGATTCAACATTCAGCTTTGGACTCGTCAAGCTCTCTCGTGGCTTTGTTTACTAAAAACAACTTGAAAGAAGAATGTTCTCTACCTTTTCGCCAAGAATAGATTTCAAGACTGTTGTTTATAACTATAACAGATTATTAGTGTTAGTTTTATTTAAATAATGTTTTACAAATCTGTGTAATTTGTAACAAAAGTTTTTTAAGTAAATATAAATACCTGTAATTGAAAGCGATCTCCTTCATTGTTTTTTTTTCTGTTGCAGGTAACTCTGATCAGGAAATCACACGTTTTATATTTTAAAATATCTTGACCGGATATATATATATATATATATATTTAAAATATATTTTAAAAAAGTAGTTGACCGGAATACTATCTTAAATTTTAATGTTTTTTAAAATAAAATAAGCTGGAACAGTTTTAATCAAACTTTGGCTGAAATGTAGCCCTGAATTAAACAAAAATTATTTAGGTACTACAACAACAAAATAACCATATATTTTTTAAAACTCAGCGTGTTATCACTTTGTTCAAATGTTGGTCATGAATGGAGATTCATAACTAATCATTTTTTTTAATAAAAAGATTTTAGAGTTCGAGAATATTTTGTTTTTATGCAATAGTTTTGCACAATGTTTTATTTGTGATTTATGTTCAGTAATGTAAGAATGCGTGTGACAGGTAGAAGGTAATTGGCCACAACAGTACCTGAACACATTGTGTTCACGTCACATAAAGTAACTGTTTATTTATGGCGACCAGTGACGAAATGATTATTACAAGGTGTGTAACTGTACAACAGCTTGGTAATTTGAAAACCTTTTGTAATAAGACTTAGCTGTAATAAATCACATCCGTAGTTTGTTTAATGATAGAATTAAATCGCGCAAGACCACAAAAGCTGTACTGCTTAGCGTTATTCGAGAATGTAAAATTTTGGTAACCTTTTAAAAAATGCATATTTTGTAAACAGTAATCGGAAAATAATTTTCTTAAATAATAATAACATGTGCTAATATATAGCAATTACTATATAACTATTATGCAATACTCCCGTTAATCGGCATATTATTGCTTATGCAATGCTAAACATTTCCGAATGTATTACATTGTAACTGTAATATAATAAAATTTATTATACTAGATCGTATGCAATTTAATTATAAACATAGCTTCTACGAGCAGAAAACTGAATTATTCTGTTTTTTTCAAATGTTGTTCGGCTGTAATTTTTCTCTACCAAGTTAGATTTATAACATCGTAAACATTCCTCTAATCTGTGTGCGATGTTATAAAGCAAATTTTTAAAAATGCATCAGCAACGTTCTCTTCTGATTTCGAAGAACAAACTGTTCTTCATCACTCTTCACGTCCACAAACCCCAGTAGATGTCTACTTCATGCCTATCCATTAAATATAAACGTCCTAGAAGTACAGCCACCATTATAAGAAGCGTGCTCGATAGCAGAGGCTAAAGTGCAAGTAACTGGTCTATCTGCCGCTAGGAAATGGAGAAGTTTGAGAACACAGACAGTACTGTTATTTGTTTAACTGTAGTTGGACACTGCCGAAAGGTCTTGCAGTAATATAAATATTACGTTTATATTCAACGATATATCACATCTGACATAACCAGCCTTTCGCGTTTGATTTAATTAAACACTCTGAAGACGAAAACTAGTAAACTCCGCCTAAAACCATTTACGTAGATCTTCTATTGTTTTTTCCGTTTCGCACTTATCCATGTTCTGTGACAGTAATACATTGTGTATTATTCCTCTTGCTTAGGTCACAGTGGTCGACAAACTTGTCATCCAAAAGAGCCAAATATAAATAACAGAAAATTGAAGTTTATTCAAAGAGCCATTTTTTTAAACTTAGCTTTGCTTTAGTAGACATTTTTATAGAAATAATTAGAATTAAAAGTACACTCTCGAGCTTGCCTTTGCTAAATATGTATTAGTTTAACTAACGGTACATTAAATAAAACTGTGTACCATACTTATATAAAGATAATATAAATATAATAAGTTCAATAATATAAAAGGTTTCCTTAAGAAAACTACAAATACTCCACTAATGTGAACGATGGCCTTGAATTTCCTTGGAAAGTGAGGGTGTCAGGTTTGTATGTTATCCCTAAATCGGTATAAAGACGCTCGAATTTTGAGCTAGACAATTCTTTATCTTTTAAATCCAGCAACTGCATTTCAAAGTTACCAATATCAGTATTAAAGGGCGAAAAATTTATTTCTGTTACCGTGCGTTCAGAGGTTTTTTAACAAAGACTAACGTCGCGTTGCTGTTTTTAAAGTCTTTGAACCTGATGAGAAAAGTTTCCTTCATATTTAACAGTGTTGTTCTGAAATAGCAAATGTCAATATTGGACTTATTTCCTCGACAATATCTCCAATAGGCATGGAAAGTGTATTAGAGTTTCTCTTTCAAAATCTTCGGCAAAAGGCAACAATTTGTTTTCGAATAAAATTACTTCTTCCAACATCTAACAAAATTACTGTAGACGTTTCAAAAGTTTACTCGTCTCTTACAAGGCAAGTTAATAAATAATATTCCTTGCTTGCACTAAACATTTCGTAGAAGAGCCACAGCCAAGGAGTCAAGAGCCGCATGTGGCTCGCCAGCCGCGGTTTGCCGACTACTGGCTTAGGTAAAGAAGGAAACCTAACCTATCCGTTCCCACTGGATGGTAGTCTGTTGCTTAGGCTATATACAGACATTCACACCTCTCCCTTTCCTCTCTCTCTCTCTCTCTCTCTCTCTCTCTCTCTCTCTCTCACACACACACACACACACACACAAACGCTAACTAGATTTGTAAAAGGTAAAGCTTAAAAATCTCTGTTAAAACTGATTGTTCTGTAAGAAATCATTCCACAACTGAACGTTTAGCGCGTCACGTGAGACTGGCATTTCACAAATGAACGTTCGGCGCGTTACGTGATACTTGCATTCCACAATTGAACGTTTGGCGTGTCACGTGAGACTGGACTTCTACAACTGAACGTTTGGCACATCACGTGATACTTGCATTCCACAACTGAACGTTTAGCGCGTCACGTGATACTTGCATTCCACAACTGAACGTTTAGCGCGTCACGTGATACTTGCATTCCACAACTGAACGTTTGGCACGTCACGTGAGACTGGTATTCCACAACTGAACGTTTGGCACGCCACATGAGACTAGCATTCCACAACTGAACGTTTAGTGCGTCACGTGAGACTGGTATTCCACAACTGAACGTTTGGCGCGTCACGTGCGACTGGTATTCCACAACTGAACGTTTGGCACGTCACGTGAGACTGGCATTCCACAACTGAACGTTTGGCACGTCACGTGAGACTAGTATTCCACAACTGAACGTTTAGTGCGTCACGTGAGACTGGCATTCCACAACTGAACGTTTGGCACGTCACGTGAGACTGGCATTTCACAACTGAACGTTTGGCGCGTCACGTGAGACTGGTATTCCACAACTGAACGTTTAGCGCGTTACATGAGACTGGCATTCCACAACTGAACGTTTGGCACGTAAACCTACTTTACGTAAACGTTTACACTGGAAGCCATACAAAGTAACCATGGTTTAACAAATAACATGTAGAAAAGTTGTTTGCCAATAATTTGAGTGGAAATATTGGATAGAATTTCAGACGAGACATTCCTTGAGAAATGTCAGTGGCAAGGTGAATTCTCACAACTGCCAAATCTGAATATTCAGATCGAATTAAAACTGCCATGAAACTTTACAGAATATTTCGAATAGCTCTGAAATCAATGTTTTTTGTACTCGTAGGAAACGATTAATGCACAGCCCTCTTCATTCAGGGTCTCTCACATTGCGCTACCGTTCGTAAGTCCTGAGTTTTCTTCATAACCAATTCTCAAATGATTGGCAGCGCAGGTTCAATTACATGGTCATTGGCTTCCCAAATTTTACCCAACTAGACTTTTTCCTTGTAGGGTTTCATTAAAGATTGAGTCTTTATAACCTTTAAGTGCTGATATTGCTGAGCAAACTAATGTTTTAAAATTGCTTTCTGTGGGTTTTTTTAATTACTCGTGTATATGAGCTTAAACATTGAATATAAATGGACTAGAAGTAGAGCCACCATCATAAAAAAAGCGTGCTCGATATCAGAGGCTGAAGTCCAAGCAATTGAACTATTTGCCGCTACGAACGCTGCAAGTCAGGGTGTTGAGACCTTTGAGAAAATATACAGCACTATTATCTATTAAACTGTAGTTGAACATTTTGCCACCAGTAGGAAGCGCTCACAATGTTTTCATAAGGGTTATTAATATTGTTATGGTTGATATTCAATAATGTATTTTTTTTCCGGTGAAAAACCGTTAAGGTTATCATCGCCGTTCAATACTAGCACGAATTACACCAGTTGCAGACAGTCACGTTATAAAATGTTCTACAACTGGTTTTTCAACACCAGTTCTTACCAATTTTATAAAATGTTCTTACCAATTGATAAAATGTTCTTACCAATTTTATCAACACATAAAATTGATAAGGAAGTGTTGTAAACTTTCCACTTCCTACCGTTAAATTTACACAAATAGTAGAAAATATTAGTAAAACATTTTAAATGTTATTTTTTTCAAAAATACTGAACAGTTTTGTTTTAACATCAGTAAAACACGAATTCGTGAGCAACCTTTTCTTTTAACAGTTACTTGGCGTGTTCAGATTTTCCCAATTGAATCACTTGAGATAAATTTATCTGAATATTGAAATTATATATATATATATTTACTTATGTATTTATTTATTTTAAGGCGAAAAGCACATTGAGGCTATTTTCGCCTCCCTAAATGTTTGTGAGTGTAAATTTTTTTTTTTTTTTTTTTTTTTTTTTTTTTATTAAGGCAAAAAGCACATTGAGGCTATTACCGCCTCCCTAAATGTAAGTGTGAGTGTAAAGTGTTAACGTTGTAAGTGTAAGTGTATGTTAGACTCGGGTACCGCGAGGGACGTCTAAATCCTCTCAATAGGTGCAGCTAGTCTGCACCCCCCTGCTGGGCGTAAATCCTGCGGGGATACACACACACACACACACACAGTATGTGTTTTGAGTTTAGTTCACATTTATTGAGAATACTGTCGTTTAAACCGAGTAAATTCGCATGTAGACTACTTCTAACCGATACAAATTCTGTATCGACTGTATTTACTTTCCATACGGGACAACAATTGATTATAAACATATCACATCACTGTACTAATCCAGCAACTTGTACTGTTATCTTGATCCAGCCAGCGTGATCACACCTGTAACGACATAGGAAACCCATACATGGAGCTGAATAAAGTATCAGTGTCTACTTATATAATGTTCCGCTATACAGTGCAGTGCAATAAAATACCAGTGGAATGTTAGCAGAGCTATCTGTTAGACAACTTATTAACTACTGTAAGGTAACATAATTTGTGCAGACAAGTATAAGCAGAACTACTGTACTTAAACAAGAATTGTTACGTACACAGTGTTTCCTTATCTTTGTATGTTTCACTGAAGAAACTCTACAATATTAGCACTTAAGATTGTATCAAAAACGCTAATTTCAAAGATTAAATTTTAAAATTGAATAAGGAAAGAATATTTACATAAAACGAACAAACGGAAGACTGTCAGATTAATCCAAAACATTTTAATTTTGGAATATAATTTTCATGTAACATTTACCGAAAATTGTAATTTTCAAAAACATTTTTCCGTATTATTCACAAATTTTGATACTGTTAATAACCACTCATTTACTACACAGATTGATATTATCTACTTATTTGTCTAAGATCACGTGCTTAGACCTAAATCTACTTTAAATTTTAACAAACCTGATAAAGTTCCCAAAATGTCTTCCAGAACACTCGCTCAGGAAGTGGCTCTTCAGCTTCCCTCACCTATTATCTATTTCACCTGCTATGATGAAATGTTTATTCAGAAGGCAATGAACTGTTAACGTGCTAGTTATCGCCCTAGGCTTATATTTATTTAAGTGGTTTATCCTCTTGGTTTCAAACTGTCGGTTTGGTAGCCTGTCTATTCTCTTCCTTGCTTTCCACTCCATATTGGTCAGACGTCCATATAAGGCTACCTTCCTTTTCTTGCTACTTTATAAAGAATGACTACTGTATATTCTATAGACAGTAAAGTTGTAAATCTATTAGGCGATATTGTCTATAAATCGGCCTGACTGAACACATAACCTCATCCTCCACATCAGCTATAACGCCTCATGTAGCCTTGATTTTTTTTTTTTTTTTTTTAAGTAGGGCAAACTATTTTGTATCCTCAAACTACTTTAAACTCTTGCACTGCTTAATTAGATTAACTTCAGTTCTCGGATCAACGTAAATATAGAAGAATTCGCCTTCATCTAAGACATACTTGCTCCTGAGGATTTATCCTCTGGGTGTAACAGTCTTGTCTGTGAACGTCAGAACATCATTGTACATTTCGGAATAATTATCGTAGGATGCCCTTAGGCTAAGCAGCAGAAGCAGAAATGCTACCTAAAACCCACTTTTGCTTGAGTGGAAATAAAACTATCCGGGCAACATTTCCTCCTGCATAAAAAAAATATCAAGGAGGAATTCTAGTAATTCCCATTTTTTTCTAAGGTAGTAGTACATTTTGCTTTCATAAGGTTTTGATTTCCTGGCTAATTCTTCTGACAGCTTCGACGTCAGTGTCTCTCTGATTCCCAAA
Source organism: Callitettix versicolor (assembly GCA_022606455.1). Classification (NCBI taxonomy): domain Eukaryota; kingdom Metazoa; phylum Arthropoda; class Insecta; order Hemiptera; family Cercopidae; genus Callitettix; species Callitettix versicolor. The sequence goes on from CM040189.1 coordinate 70,672,260, forward strand.
TGACATGAGCTGCTTTAAGTTGTCTAACTAGTAAACGTAGAGCTGAAGAGGTTGGACAGCCTGCTTTAGAATTGTTTACCAGCTCTTTTGCAAGTGAGTGAGAGTAGTATGAGCTAGAGATACGGTGGCTGCTCCTCCGCCCTATAGCCTCGCGTACTGCATGCAGGCTTAGACATTAGATTGGAAAAAAAACATGTTCACGTAGAAGATAATTCAGCTTGGAGCAGTGCCTGAACGTGTCTCCCGAATTATTACGTTCTCTCAGCATCAACCGATCCTGACAGTACTGGTAAAATTTGTCCATTGTTCTTTCATTGGTTCCCATCCAATTCTGCAGAACCTCATTCGCGTCTATTCAGCTTTACCTCTCCAATGAATGCTGGTCTTACGAAATTACTCCATTCCGGTCACTACAAGCCAAATTCAACAGGTCATACCGAAATTTATCCATGAATGTAAAACCCAAATGAATTTGACAGATTGTTTGGATGTTCCACCATTCAAAAATTTGTCGCGATGCCCCCCACTTGCACTCCAATACCCGTTCTTGTGGAAAACTGACTTGGAATTACTGATAGAAGCTCTCGTGTTGTACTTGTTTTATGGGCTTTTTATTGGACGATCGCAAGGAGTCAAAGCATGCAGCCTAAATGAAAATTGTGACTGGTATATGTATGTTAGCGAATTTATTAAACAATCTAAACAAAGTGGGAAAACACTTTCTATTGATACATAGCTAGGTAATCATTCAAAAAACAATAAAGATAACCAATTATTTTACGTTCGACATATCTTTTTTAATGATTTTGGTTTACCTAGAGAGCAGTTTAATAAATACAAGTTCTCTTTTCTTGTTAAGGGTTCTAGCATATAGTAATAATTGAGGGTTTGGATGGTATGTCAACACCTAAAAGAACTGTGAATTGTTTAATTGACTTTACAAGTTTATTAAAAACAATTGGCACAACACTACATTTTTCATAACTTTAAAAGACATACTGCAATTACACAAATAACACTATATAAGCGGGGATACGGACCTGTACAAGTCCTTGGGTTTTCTATCTTAGGTTCTGAAAAAAACACATTTTAATAACCGCCATATATTAACTAGAATTGATGACAAAATTACTTTTAGTACATCTAGAACGCCGTATCGGGCCAGCCTGCGCCCCTACACACACGCCCACACCAGTCAAGTGTTCTTCAGGTTTATTTCACATACTGCAGGGCAATGTTTTTCATGGACTTTTTATTACCGGCTCATTTCCATAAGTTATTTTCGAATCAAAAATGTACACCTGTCGCCATGGTACTTCTAACGTATAAATAGTTATAAATGGAAACAAAATTTCTGTTCACCACAGAATTCGTTCTTTAAATGACGTATCAACGTTTCGTTCATCGGATGACCTGAAAAACTAAAATCTGTTCAATAAAATTTCTTCCCACCGTCAAGAAAAAGAGGCTGAACAGATCGGAACTTGAGCAGAATTCGAGTATTGCTTGCACCGCGCGCGCGCGCGTGTGTGTGCGTGCGTGCGTGCGTGCGTGCGAATAAAGAGAGTTGTTTGTCTGACTTCTTGGACCAAACTGTGCCACAACCACCAAAGATCTATTGCTAGCGCAGTGTTCGGAAAACGGTTCGTCACTGCTGTCAATCCCCCACCACTACTCGGGCAACCCGAGCATCGTTACACGCGCTCTTATGGGAATAATATGAATTAGCCAGTACAGTTTTTCATAATCTTAACACATTTTCCACATTTTGGTACACTGATACTTTCTTATGAATGGTAGCCGCCTCGGTGGCCTATTGGATAGCATACTAGGCTTTCACCACGAGGACCCGGGTTCGATTCCCGGCGAGGGATTGACATTTTCATACGCTATAAATCATCCCATCGTCTGCATTAGCCAAGTATGCACAATAGTCGGACGTTAAACACCAAAAAAAAAAAAAAAAATCTTATGAATGGTTTTTGATTTATTACTGGTACTTAAAATATTATGTATTAGTATTAAAATGTTATTTATTTAAAATAACAACACGTTCTGGTTAGAAAAAATAATCGTTTCATAGTATTGTATTAATTAACTTAATAAATTACTAAGTACACCAGTGATGTAAGCAGTGATAATTATTCACTAGTACGTTAATGGGTAAATAAAACAACTACATGCATTTACATTGATAAAGGTTTTTATTATTAAAATGACCTTTTTTTGGCAAAAATCTATAGAGGCTATCATCGTCGTGACTCCAACGATGGGGATTTTACCTAAAACTAAATAATAGGAAAAAATAAATAAAGTTAAGGATTATATATATATATATATATATATATATATATATATATATATATATACACACACACACACACACACACACACACACACACACACACATATGTACGCTTGCCTGAAACTAGTTAACAACGTAACTACATATTTGGCAAACCTAAAGCTATAATAAGATTACAAGATTTGCCTATTAAAATAACCTTATACACTGCTAAACAAAATGAGTTTATTTAACTTTTGGCGCATCCCAATTTTTGAAAAAGTTTCATTGGATGTTTTGTTCCTTGCGTGGTGACAACACATCACTTTGTAAAATAAATGGCCTATTACCTTAATTAATTTTATTTCATGACTATCTTTAGAACAATCATTATTTGATAAATGCCCTTTAGAAATATTTCCTCCAAAAAATCCTACAAGCTAACAAAATCATTCTTTTTACATCTATATCAATATTTTTAATTTCACAAATAAGTAAAGGATTGTGCATAAACTTAACTAATTTAAAAACATCAGCAGAAGCTCTCAGTAATTTTCCTTTAGACACAAAATCAGTCAAAAGTGTAAGAACTTTTCAGTTCCTTACAACACCTGTGAAATGTCACAGCAGAAACTTTCTTGTGCAGTTACATGCAGCACACGAGTAAGGCTGGAAAAACATAAATACGAGAAGTCGCCACCATAAGCCTCTCTACAAAATCAAGCAGCTATCAATATAAATCACATGGCTGAGCGAGGTAAGTTGCCCAAGTAGTGGTGGGGGTAGCAAAGCAGACAACAGATCTCTCCTTGCCGCTTGTCGCCCTATGAGCCAGCAATCCATAGGCCATAACACTGCATCGTTACACGCTCGCAATGAAGTGGTTGTTTATGGGCATACGGATATTAGAAAACCCAGTAGGCTACCGAAAATTATGTTTGTTAAATTCAGAAAGTTATGAATGTCAAGAATAACATTATTGTGTCCATTCAGGATATTCGTAATGGCCTGTTCACCCTTTCTTTGTTTTAAAAGTAGGTACACGTAGCTCTTGGACTACCGCAGTCGGTGGCATCTTCCTAGCATTGTTGTTGTGGGGCGACAAACCTAAAATAGCAAGGCTTCGTGTATGACTACGAAATGGTCGTTATTTTATTACTGGACATAATTTTGAAAAAAAAACACTATAAATTTAACGATTTTTGAGAGTTAAATTTAACGAGTGCACCACGTGTTTAATTTGAAGATTTTGGAAAAACTACTGACTACATAATCACATAAAAAATTGTGTTACTGAACCAAAAATAAAAATCATGTTTTCTTCTCCTTTTTACTTTAATTAGGATAATTTGTTCGAAAACACGACACGTAATTTTTATTTTTGGTTCAATAACAGAATTTTATTCTTTTTTCTTAAAAACTGTAGGCCTAATTAAATGTATTGTACTTTTTTTTTTTTTTATCGTTTCACCCTCTTTGGGGTACGCTGAATCAATCATTTCTTGCGCGCTGTACTTTTCTTTGTTCCCAGTAGCTCTTCATTCTTTCCGATCTTCTCTTCCTCTCCTCTTCCGAAATGACAGGTTTAGGTCTTATTTTGGTTTTATCTTGGAATCTTATTCTTTCGTCCTTGGTAATTATCTTAGCAGTTTGGTCAAGCAGTGAATTTTCTGTAATTTTTAAGTCCATTAGGTCTTTTTCAATTTCTTTAAACCAGTTCGGTTTTGTTTTACGATTATGGAAAAAATCAAACGCCTGTTTCGTCAATCTATTGGAGTTCATTCTAAGAAGATGGCCGTAAAAATTTATTCTCCTTTTCTCATAGTATCGGACAGTTTTTCAATTTTCTTATAGAGAGCTTCATTTCTTATATATACAACCTTATTATCCTGAAATTTTGTTCCTATAATTTTTCTTAAGATTTTCCTTTCCGTTATTTCAAGTTTTTCTATCTGGCCTATGCGATTCATGGTTAATGTTTCTGCTGCGTACAGTGCTTCCGGCTTGATCACTGTTTTATAATGTTTAATTTTGGACCCCCATGAAAGGGATTTCTTATTGTATGTTTCTTTCGTCAATTGGAAGGCCAATTCAAGTTTGTTTCTCCTGGATTCCATTGCCTTGCCCTCATCTGCATTCCAACTAATCCATTCACCAAGATATTTGAACTCTTTTACAATTTCTATTTTCTGTTCTTGGATTTTAAGGTATTTATTTGGGTATTTGTTGTTTGTCATGATTTTGGTCTTTTCAAACGATATGTTTAGACCTATTTTAGCTGCTTGTTTCTTCAATTCAAGAATCTGCTCCCTTGCTTCCTCCATTGTTTCAGCAAACAAGGCCATATCATCTGCAAATGCAATACAGCTAATTCTGAGATTCTTCTTTTTGTAACCCAATCCTATTCCACTTTTTATATTTTTCTTCCATTCCCTGACTACTTTCTCAAGTGCACAATTAAACAATAAAGGGGAGAGCCCATCCCCCTGCCTGACTCCCGTTTTTACTTCAAATGAATTCGATAGTTCACCCATAAATTTAACTTTCGAAACTGTATTTGTTATAGTTGCTTTTATGATATTAGTATTGTACTTTATTAAATAATATTTTATTTTTGTATTAATTGTTATTTTAATTATGATTTTTTTTCGAAAACACGATCAATTAACATAGCTAGTCATTAACAACATAATTTGAAACGTATTGTAGCTTATAAGCTATTTAATGAAAATTAGCTGGTCGTTACGAATTAATATAAACGACAAATTAACGTAGCTAGTTTTTAACAACATAACATAAAACTTATTATACCTATCAGCTGTTCAATGAAATCACCTGGTCGTTACAAATTAAATTAAAAAAACTGATCATATAACTACCAAAATTAAATTAACGATTCGTTTCATATATTTACAAAGGTCAATCGTCTTCGTAGTTTCCGTAGTGTAGTGGTTATTAAAATATGAGACTTGCGATGTACAAAATATACCATGTAACAATATACATGTTCCTCGCATCATACTACGCGCAAAATCCAACATCACAGTCAGTCCTAAAACATGATACATGATAAAAAAATAGAAAAAACGCAAGAAGAAAGTGTTATAGCCTACTCATAAAAATCGATCTTAATCAAAATGTACATTTTTTTTAATTAACGATTTTGAATAAAAATTTCTTATACACTTCAGTCTCAATTAACCGTTACCCTTTTAACAGTCAGGTTAATTCAGTTATCTGACATTTTTAAACAGTTTTCCATAGTAAATAATTTGTAATAAATAATAATAGTAACCTTTTAAACAAAACAAAACACTGTTACTGGACACGACGTATTTATAACATAGGTGACGACAGCTGACAGTAACTGTTACCCTAAACAAACAGTGATAATTTAAAAGTAAACAGTCCTATTATTTAACGGAATGTAATAGAAACACTCCAAATAGTATCCGAATTCCGAAAGATTGTATGAATTTTTCTGTTGAAATATAAACACTCTCACATTGTTTACGATAATACCATTCAGCGTATAAGTCGATTACGTAACAGTCACGTGAGTAGGCCTACTCTAAGTAGCGCGCACGGTGCTCTCGCAAATATTACGTGAATATTTATCAAACATTACATATAATTTATTGTATTAAAGACCTATGTACGTAAAATTTGTATAATACATAATTAGAGTTAAATAGAAAATTTAATTTTTACTACATTTTCCAAAATAACAATAATAAAATAGTCGGTGCTATAAAAAGAGTATATATAGTATGTTATTTTTATCGATCGCCGAAAGTAAGGGTGGTCTATTTCTGTAACCCGTCACCCCAACGGTCCCAGGAATGGCGGTTAATCGAGACTACAGTACTCGTTTTTAGATCCACTAAAACAGCGGTTAGTGCACAAAAAAAGCGTTTTACTTGCATTTATGTGAGGACACGCGCTGGTAACGAAACCTAATGATCAATTTCGATAAAATTTGCCATATAGCATGTGGGTAAAGTTTTCTTATGAGCATTTTTCAAAACTTTTCGTTTTCAAGCTTTTTTTTGTCGGTGAGCAGATTTTCAAAAAATTGTACGACAAAAAGTTGTGAATGTCTTAAGAAATTTTCATAATTCAATACATCATTGTTAGGAAAATATCTTTATTGTACGCTTTGTGTTTTCTTTCATCCTTTTTGACGCTTTTAGGAGTAACCCAATTTTTAGAAATTATTAACTTACTCTAAAGTATTCACAATAAAGATATCGAATGGCCACTTTTCTGGACAAATTTTCGAACTTGTTTCAAGCCAATGAAATGTTTTAAAATTACTTACCATACGTCAGCGAGATAGTTGCGTGCCACGATTAAATACATGTTTCTTCTTACTAGTAGATACAGTTCGTGCTCTCGAAGGCCAGTTCTAAAATCGGGACATCGGCCTCGGGAACGTTCGAGATACCTTTTTACGGGAGCCTGAAATTTAAATTATTTCTGAGGAAAATGTTGATGCAATTTCATCATAATAAATAATTAAAATGTTGCCTGCCGTGGTTATTACTGTATATTATATAAAGTACAGTGGTCGTTTGAACTGTAAAATTAAAGGTTTTTTAAGGCTTAGTACAAGTAACGGAATACAAACGACCTTGCAAGACGGCGTCCGAAACTTTGGTCGTAAAACTGTGACCTTTGTCGAGCTCTGAAGGCTAAACTGCATACAATGAATAAAATAGCCTAGTGTTTGCTTTTGTCATTCCATAAATATTAAATACAATATTTAAATTCCTTCATTTGGTTTCAAACAAATACAAGTAGTTTTTAGTACCATATAGCATTTGTAGTGTTTTTTGACAGAAAAAAAGAAATGCTATTTATAGCTTTATAAATTGTAGCCATGCCGTGTTGTGTGTGTGTGTGTGTGTGTGTTCGAGCAATTAAGAAGATGGTAGAGACGATGACTGAATTGGTTTCTACAGACCTGAGAGAAGTAGTGGCCAAACTCTTACCGGACTCCATTGTAAAGGATATTGAAAAGGCTTGCCAAGGCATCTAACCTCTTCATGATGTTTTCATCCAAGGTGTCAACCCTTCCAGTTATAGGATGATAGTACTAGATCTTGTTTTTTTTTTTATATTAAGAATGTGCTTGGAATAAGGACGTGCTTGTAAGGACGAAAACAATAGGTTTTGTTATAAAATTTTGTGTTAGTAACCAATTTTTAATTTTTCAATATCTTCTTGCTGAGAAACACTAGAAAACGAAGAAAAATCGGACTAACGATTTTCATGGAATTCCTGAAGTACAAAAAATATGTACATTTACAGTAGGCCTACACAAGAACTTTTCGGGAGCTGACGTATAAAAAACTCAAACATCTCTCTCTTCTCTCTCTCTCTCTCTCTCTCTCTCTCTCTCTCTCTCACACTCTCACACACACACACACACACACACACACACACACACACACACACACATATATATATATATATATATATATATATATATATATATATATATATATATATATATATATATATAGTTTTCTACCTCCCATGATTGTGGTCCTAGCGAGTATCATTTTACCTGTCATTGTAGTCCACGAGGACTACAAATCTGGACCACATTTGGGGTGTCAAAACATTTGTAGTCCCATGACGTTGCAAAAGTTTTCGCGGTATTTAGCGTCTTATTTCCTACGTTGCCAGTTTGCCTGTGTTATCTTTCATTAGATCACTACTTCTCTGTAGAGTAGCCTATCAAGACGAGCAGTGCTGATCAGACTGTGTTTTTGAGGTTACTATGTCCAGGAGAGTGAATTAAATTTTCCAGTTGATACCAGGTAAATTTGTAATTTAACTATTCTTATGTTTTAATCATATACGAAATAATTTTGATTCGCTTAAATATTTACTATTAACTATGATATTATTGTCATGCACGTAGTTACTAATTGTTTATACTTAATGTAATTCACGTTTTTAATGGTTATTTGGGGTTTTACTCACATTATATACAGTTTTAAAGTCTTTTAGGTACATTATGTGGTGTATTTGTAATAACATGGGCATAATTAGTACACAAGTACCGTAATCAATCATTTCCGCTAGAGCCACGTTTATATTTAGAGTAGGCCTAAATAATATATAAAAATAAGTTTTATATATTTTGTATCCTAAAAGTCCAAATTGTGTATGTTTGAATAAAAATTCCTATTTTTTGACCTCAAGGTCCTCCTTTTTTAAGATTGTTTATAAAAAGCACAAAAATGTAAGCCTATATTTTTTCTTTCAAACAATCACGTTTATTTTATTGGATACTTAGTGGTTGACAAAATATGTTTTTATAAATTAATTATAAAAATAAATTATTTCATAGTAATGAAATAGTGTGATTTAAAATGAATACCATCATGTTTTAGCATTTCTAGCGCTTTTTGAAACCACAGGTATTTAGCCCCCAAGTATTTCGAATAAATTACAAGTATATGTCACGTTGGCCTAAAGGTAAAAATACAAAGTTCAGTTGGTAACAAGACAATTAAAATTATTAAGCTAGCATTAATAAAAAGTCAAAAATTGCTAACTTAACCTACAAATTTCCTAACAATTGGTAGAACTGAGTGCAGGTCATAACTCATAACTCAGTTTCTTCATAAGCTCAGTACACAGAACTGAGTGCAGGTCATAACTCATAACTCAGTTTCTTCATAAGCTCAGTACACAGAACTGAGTGCAGGTCATAACTCATAACTCAGTTTCTTCATAAGCTCAGTACACAGAACTGAGTGCAGGTCATAACTCATAACTCAGTTTCTTCATAAGCTCAGTACACAGAACTGAGTGCAGGTCATAACTCATAACTCAGTTTCTTCATAAGCTCAGTACACAGAACTGAGTGCAGGTCATAACTCATAACTCAGTTTCTTCATAAGCTCAGTACACAGGCTCGAACAATTTTAGGTATAGACAAAAAGTATTTGTGTTTTTATACACGTCTCGTATTTGTGTGTATGTATACTCTTTAACATTTTTGAAATTGTAAGCAATGTAGTCTTCATTATTACAAATTCTTATATGTCCTATAATTACAGCTTTGTAAGATTGACATGTTTGTACAGAAAAGAAAATATTGAGACTTACATGCACCAATAATTTATAAAAGGTCCTGGAAGCTGTTGATGGCAGGCCCAGTCCTAGGAGATTGCCGCCCTTCTATCTTTCCCATTACGACTTTGCGTAATAAGATTAAGATTAAGATTATTTACTAGAGGAAGGGATAGTTCAACCACAGGCACCTATTGTGCACCAGTCGACTGACCTATTGTGCAACTTACCTCTTAAAATACCTACTTCAGCAGATTGGTGCCCCTAATAAGTTCCAACAATCCACTGACTAGCTCACTTTGCTGAAGATCCCTAGGATCTTGGAAACCAAAAACCCCTAGCCTCCTACTAGCAAGAGCCTCACAATCATAAATTATGTGACCTGCAGTTTCCTCCTCCTTCCTGCACAATCTACACACGGTTTCTCCGTGGTATACACCTATCCTGTTCATGTGCACCCTCAGTTCATGATCCTCCTGAGTTGTGCTCTGCCCAGGACATCTGCTGCCCCTTTGATTCCTCCAGAAGGAACTTTGCTTAAGAGACGTTTACTATGGGAATGCCCATGAAGGTTGTCGATCATTACCTGGTGTTGACATGTAATCCACACACACAAGACCCACCACTTGCAGTAGTTTTAGGAAAAATTCTTCATTCACTTTTTCTTCTAAAATTTCCTTGATTATAACAGGTACTTCAAAATTAAGGAAATCTTAATATTTTCTTGCACGTAACTTCAATATGAAGCGAACACGTACGCAGGCTGTAGTAAGCTCCGTTATAGAACTGTAGTACAGTTCCGCATCAACACAGACGCAGTACTTCCTTATCACCTTATCGTTTTGTTATCGCTTCCAAGAAACTTAAATATCTCTTCTATACCTTCACTTGCCCAATAAGATGACACGTTCCAATAGATGTCTGTTGGCATAGGCCGACAATCTTATGCCTACTTGAGACTTGGTTTATGTTACTTTTCCTTGGATCTCCGTTTGGTTTTTTGTTATATACGTTTATTTAATACTGAATAACATTTCCAAACCAACAAGCTTAGATTTACATAAAATTACGGTAAGTTTTAAAAGAGGTTGTTTTTATTTTATTTTTGCCATATTACAAGGCTAATTCAACCGACATTTTTTGAAACGAGGCTATCATTAGTTACATTTTCACTACTGTACTAAAAAAAACTTTAAATTTTAAAAATTATTTTAAAGCTATTTCTAAAGTATTTTGAATTTTTTATTATGATAAGAAATAAAAAGGTCAGAAACAATTTTAAGTGTGTTGAAGTAACCGTTTAATTTGAATGTTATATGACGTAGCCTACAACTTATTTTATTTTATCATTATCTATGCTACTTATTTACTAATTTTCCATAAAATATTTAAAAAACTTTCTTTTTAGTTCTTTTTTCTTTTTTAAAAATAGCTATTAGTTATATTACAAGCGATAACAAATATGCCCAAAATGACATGTGACACTGAACCCTAGAGCACGAATCCATTGTCAGTTCATTTTTTCTTACCTAGTACTCTCGAATTAATTTTGTGATTTTGATTAAATTTTGTATATACTTTTCTTTTTGTATTAACTTGGATGAATTCGTAAACCGGTGATATTGTTTCAATGGTTTCGAAATGGTAGAAGATTTTCCTAGCAATATTATTTTTAAGAAATGTCATTTTACCAAATAAAATTTGAAAGTAAACTTGGTCAAAATCTCAAAAACAATATTTTGATCTTCGGAATTCTAAATTTTAATTCTTACAATAAGTTTATTTTAGCTAATTTTTGTATCATAATGTTCACTGATCTCATAATTTGCAGACACACACACACACACACACACACATATATATATATATATATATATATATATATATATATATATATATATATATATATATATATATATATATATATATATATATATATATATATATATATATATATGCGCGCTTAAATTTTTATGTTTATTAAATTGAACGTGACAGTTTGTTCAGTATTTTAATAATTACTTAATATTGTGTGCCTCACTGATGCAAGCAATACGTGTAAGACTACTGTAAGCAGGCAGTGCACAGTGGGGACAAAACGAAATCTGGTTTCCCTGCAGTCGCAGACAGGAATGTCGTTCAGAGACTGAGACCTTTGTCTGCAGCTTTGAAATTATACCTGCAAATTGCCAAAAACACGCGTTATATCAGTGCCTGGATGTTGCGAAAATAGCCATAGTTACAAAGCGGGTTTAGCTATAACACACACACACACACACACACACACACACACACACACACACACACACACACACAAATTATAAATGGTTGTACCTGTCAACTATTGGATTGATGTTCAATAAAACTAATTTTTTCTTCTAAATTTTATCTTAGAATTATGTTCGAAGCCTCATTTTAAACTTGTGACCAATACACTTCAAAATGGGTTTTGACTTTTTTCCTGTGTTTAAAATTCCTTAAACAAAAATAAAACTCTTAAAAATTGAAACAAAAAAACACTGAACGCCGTTAAAATAACCTAAAAATTTAAACGTTAGGGGAAAACGCTGAAGCATATTTAGTCACAACTTTAAAATTAAATGTCGATCGTAATTCTACGACGGGAAATGGTATTAAATTTAACGTTAGTATTGCGAGGCGTAAATCTAATGCAGAAATGGAGTAGGATCACCAGCTGAGACTTAAGACACCTAAACACGAAACAAGATCGAATTTCCGCACGATGTAACTTATTACTTGTGGGCCTGTGCGATCTTTTGTAGTTAATGGGAAAAAGAAACGAATAATATACAACAACGTACAGCAAGACGTTGAACAGTGTTTTAGCACCACTTTATAAACAATGTTCGAAGTGACCTTTGAAATATATGCCAATCATAACTTTCATTGTTGGTACATGAACGAAAAGAAAAAGAGGTTAGGACTTTTTTCAATCACTGTCCGTAACTGAACGTAAAAAGTAATGAATTCTATAAATAAAATAGTTAAAATTATACCATTGGCTGGTATTTAATTACTATAAAACACTAATATTTAGTTCAAAACTTCTATTTTAAAATTTCTGTAGATATCTTGCAAGTAAAATCTTTGCAAAATCATGTAGGCCTACTATTTCTTGTCAATATGAAATTCTATTGAAATAGGCATGCATTATAGTTATATTTAATACTTGTATGGCCTGCTAGGACTTACTTCGTTCTACTTCCTATTTAAACTGTAACCTATAAAATTATTGACTGCATTATAACATTGTACCTTAATGAAATATTTACAAATGAAAATTACTATAAACGGATTTTACATTACTTGCCTAAATTAGACTACATTATTTACTGTTTACTAAAGCAGTCTTTTAATTAATACCATTTACATATTAAAACTGGCTTGCATTTTCTAACCGATTGTACTTTCAAAAATGATTCGGGCTTGGATTAAGTCGGTATGATTAAATCTTGGATACAGTAATAATTTAAATATTACTTTTAAAAAAATATTTTTTTAGCAGTCAGGTGTTTTGGTAAACACAATTATTTGTTACCAATGCTTGCATTGTGCTGCACTCTCATAAGGACACTTCATAATGCTCCTGGAATTTTGTTTACAAACCTTTTTGACGGTTTTATTTTATTGTAAAGCCCTACAATTAAAAAGTATAGGCTTGAGAGTTCCCTAGTGTTCTGATGAATGTATAGGTAGTGTTATGTCTATATAAGTAGTTTCAATAATGCAGGTCCTATTTTACAAACCTCCTATTATACAAAACGATCGGAATGCTTAGCGTAACAATATATGAAATTATATTATTTACGCAGAAAGCCCTCTCCTCAGTTCCAAAACAAGTAAAAAAGAAGATAAGTCTTACTTTTTTATATAAAGTACCGTAATTTCTTAAAGTTTATTGATAATTTTGTGTTTATTGTCTAAATTTTTAAATAGGAAGTTCTAACCTAAACCTTTGATTCATCATGAAGCGCGTATACAATGTTAGTAAGTTATACTAAATCGTTCTTAATACTTAATTATTATTTATTATTAATATTACTTATTCAATAAAAACGCTTTAGAACCACTCCCTTACATTTATTTTATTCATTAAAGGAAGCCCAATTGCCTGAATTAAGTAGTCTACCTTCAGAATGTTCAGAAAAGTCCTATGAATTATTAAGAAGTAGTAGTGCTCATTAAAATATTTGAAAACTGAAAAAGATATTTTGTATTTTTTTAATAACCGGGTACAGATTATGGTAACTTATGTACCGAATTTGAAGTTCATAGATTCGTTCATGAACTTCAGGTAAGATTCGAGCAGTGGGCAGTGGGTTGCCGAAAATAAATGGTTGAAGCCAATACCACATTTCTCTAAATAAATAAACAACATTGACCATTGTTAAATCTAATAGATCTACTAAACTTGCGGAAAAAATCTCCTACAAGTTCAAAATATTATGTATACATAAATTATAGGCTGTAGCAATAATTTTTCCTTCTAAGTTTGGGTAAAAAATATTTGTGCTACCCAAATATTCAGATTGATGCTTCTTTTCCATGAAAAATTCTCCTTCACGAAAATTCTAGATCAGCCACTGCTTACTATGTTTTTCGTAGTGATTAAATAACACAGTTTCTCATTAATCAAAACATTTGAAAACATCTGTGAGTTAGGTTAACTGTAACTACTTACCAAATAAAGAATCGCTACTCACAGATGTGTTTACGAATTGATATGCAAATACTTAGAATACACAGTGTAGGCATCTGTCCTGTCTATTGGATACTGCGGTTGCATCATAGTCCAATTTTCATGCTAATACGTTGCCCAAGGTTGCCCTTGTGTTGTAATTTCTGACCACTTAAAATCGAAACACGAGCTTGAAATAACCGTAATCGAAATGTAGTGTATCGATCCTTCAACGGATTTCCTTTCAGAACCAAACCCACTTCTATTATGTTGGCGAGAATGTTTTTGTTGGAGTTGGAAATAAGAGAAGAAAATTGATTGATTTAGTAAAGAATGAGTGGAAGTATGGTTTTTGAACAGACTGTACTTTGCATTATTATTTATTTTATACCCGTTGTACCTTATATTAAAGACCTACACGTGGCCAATCAGTAACGAAACAAATTGTTAGGCACTTCTGTTTTCTCGTTGAAATAGCTCAGAGGGTGAAATTTTATACGTAGGTAGTTAAAATTTACATTTCAGTTTTCTTAATGTTAGCAATTTTCATAAGAAATACTGTGCATTCATTGCATAAGGAAGTTTTGGAAAATGTTTGTTCAACTTTTTGTAATCTACTTTTTTATATCCTATACCAATTCAGTGAAATGTACAACTGATACTTTGTAAATGTATTTATAACTAATTATTAAACAAGTTGCTTATATTAAAATTGTAGGTTAGTTCAGAAAGTAGTAATTTAAAAAAATATTGAAAAATTTAAACAAATTCTATTGCTACTTTTTATATATCTAACTTAAAAATCTGTTATTTGAACTCTGGAAAATAATGACTGCAGCCTTTTCTTTTAATCTTATGACGAAAATGTTTTTCATAAAAATATAGGCTATACGTTAGACGCTTAAAGTTTAGAACATTTGTTGTTTTCAAGAAGCTGTTTTAAATAGTTTCCATTGTTGAATCAAGATAAGAATGTAAATAGGAATAATGTAGGATGCGTAAATAGTAAATTTACTAGTAGGACAAAAAAAATGTAACCTTACATTTAAACATCCCGGTATGTTTAATCACATTGTTATCTTGATTCAACAATGGGAAGGATAAACAAATAATAGTGTTTTTAAAATGCTTCAAACGTCAAATGTTCCAAACATTAGACACATATTACTATCAAATAGGTTTATAAACCAAGAATAAGAAAGTCAGAATATTTTGTGCAAAGTCTGAAATCGCAGTAAAAAAACAAATCTCTGTAAAAAGTTAAAAACTATTGGAAAATGGCGTCCAGTTTTCAGAGTTTGAAAACAAATTTTTAAATTGCATGTAGGCCTATGACAAAGTAACAAATGTCTTTTAAATTAATATTTTCATTGGAACAGTTCAAAAAAACTAATTAACATGACTAGCGGCCACGATGACAGTACATTCTGTATATTCTGTTTTCAAATCAACTGTACTCAAATTACATGTTTTCATGCAAGTCTTTTATCTACATTAAATTCAACTAAAAAAAGGTATTAATACTTTTTTATATTTACATTTTATATTTACATATATTGGTCGTAAAAGTAAGACGTTTGTTTTTGGGAATGTATTGTAATGCAGTAGTCGTGTGTGTGTGTGTGTGTGTGTGTGTGTGTGTGTGTGTGTGTGTGTGTGTGTGTGTGTGTGTGTGTGTGTGTGTGTGTGTGTGTGTGTGTGTGTGTGTGTGTGTGTGTGTGTGTGTGTGCGTGTGCGTGTGCGTGTGTGTGTGTGTGTGTGAAACGTCAGTCTGTTGAATGGAAAGGAACACCAGGAAAGGAACTTGGACAGAAGCCGAGGCAAAGTGATGTTGGAGGTGTTTTTTTTTTTTTTATTGCCAAGGTTTGATTCACTGCGAATTTATTCCTGAAGGGAAAAAAGTTAACTGTGTGTGTGTGTGTGTGTGTGTGTGTGTGTGTGTGTGTGTGTGTGTGTGTGAGAGAGAGAGAGAGAGAGAGAAAGAGAGAGAGGGAGACAGTTTAAATAAATGTCTTACATAAATAAATGTATGGGTTTTCCATGCTACTCTCCAAACAAATTTATACATTCTCGCTCGCGAGGCAGTCTTGTACGATTCCAAATTAAGAGATTTCATTAGTTAAAAATAAATGGTATGACAAACCATAATCGATCGCAAAAGATTCTTTGGTTTGGAAGCTACGGG
The DNA here is from genome assembly GCA_022606455.1 of Callitettix versicolor. Lineage (NCBI taxonomy): Eukaryota > Metazoa > Arthropoda > Insecta > Hemiptera > Cercopidae > Callitettix > Callitettix versicolor. The sequence continues at coordinate 70,688,520 of CM040189.1, forward strand.
AAAAAAAACTAAAAAAATCTGTAATGTGATAATGTGAGATTCGATTCGATAATGTAATCATTCTCAATTTTAACTATACTTGTCGAATGATGTCAAAATTTTAAATGTCGTGGTTTACAATATCTGTGGGGGATCGAAATTGAATCCTGACCGCTATAAACTGACTTAAATGATGCTTTTAATTAATACAGGTCGTCACCATTGAGGATTTCTACTTTAGCTTCTCAATCAGATCTTTTGGGAAAAGGCTAATATAAACCAATTTTGTTAGAAATTTTAACAAAAAGTATATACTTTTTTATTTTTGTAGCAGCTACTTTTAATTTTCGGGTTCAGTAGGTCCATATTTTGTCATGTTTGTCTTGACTGTTTTACCGTCGTTATCAATAATATCTTTTACCAACCGTTCTAAATACCTAAATGACGTTTATGTAATATATTGATGGAAGTTAAACTCAAGTATAGTTGAATATATTTTTATAAATGTAGCAAAAGTAACTTGACTCCGAATGTGTAAATAAATATATTTTATATATTGTGTTACCGAGTTCGTATCACCGCAAATCTTACCTGAAGCGATGAAATACTTGTTTGTCAAATATTCCACGTGGTTCCACTTGTTTTATATTCCTCACCAGTTTCGGCTCAACACCGAGGTGCGCCACTGATCGAAACCCACATACTATAGGCCATTTTGTGTCATTGTCTCGTCTGGCATTGTCGACTCATTTCCTTTCATAGCAGAGTTTTACATCCAAGAATGTTGTTATAAAACCAAGTCGTCAGTCTTAGCAGGCCTGCCAACCGTCCCGATTGGAAGCATTTCGTCCTGCAGATGATCTGCTTTTTGGTCTTTGACAGTAATAATTATCAAATAATAATAATTGAAGTGAGAAACTTTATAACTAAAAACTCAAAGTGGCAAGTAGTAATAATTTTTGATAAATACAGGCAATGCAGGATACATTCTCAACAACTCTGGGTGGGAAATCATTTGTAGGATTAAAAAAAAAATCAATGACAGTGAAAATCTAAAAAGTTCAAACATCAATTCGTAAAATCGGATTAAAAGATTTTGTTGAAACATTTAATTAGACAGGAAGAATTTCAACTTAAGTTATCAGCCCGTATTAATATTTATGTAATATAATCCTTACCTTAAGTTAAAAAAATCGACAACCAAGCACGTCGGAAAAGCTTTTGTTATGGCGTCTGACACATGTTCCTCTACTCTAATGCAAAATATTGAAAATTATTTTTTTGTACTGTTAGTTTTATTAATATGGTCTTCTAACGAAGCCGTACAAAAATTGATCAGCTGTTTTGAGAAAAATATTACATTGTATTCTCTAAACGCTCTTCGGTAATTCGTCGAAAATATTCAAACTACCAAAGAACCCTTGACAAAAGCCCATCAATACGTTCACATATCAGCCTTGATTAAAGATTCTTAAAAACTATTGAACCATACTGCTTGTATTGGCATCTCTTCTATCCATTCATCTCCATGTTTCTCCATTGTAACTCATTGCAGTACTTCCCACTATTATCAGTAACAATCCATTATTTCTTGCTGAATATTACAGCTCAACAATAATCCATTCGATTGCTTGATGACGAGTCCAGCTTTGTAACGCTAGACTAGTTTTTCAAATGTTCCGGATTTGTGGAAGACAATCCTCAATACCTGAAGAATCGACCGTCTCAATACTTTCTCCAAAGAAAAGTTTCTCTCTTCATTCCTAACTTCTAAACACTTTCATTTACTAAAATTCAGTTTTAATCTTCCTTCCGTTTAATAACATTGAACAAAATTCTGCTTATCATTAACGATCTCATGCGAAAATAAGTTAATTAATAATAAATAACAGTGAATGAATCACCAAGAAGTATTCTAAAAATAAAACACCAGCAAGAACTGTGTTTCAAGGTTCAAGGTTACTAATAATTATCGATAGAACCGGATTAAGGACGTACGTACAGTGATAAAGCAATACTACTTGATTGCTGATTATAGTATGGAGTAATACTGATATTTTCTAGAAAAGAATATGATTGAATTACAATAAAAACAATTCACTTTCCTAATTACGACTATAATTAATTTTACGTATATTCTATGTTAATATATTTATTAAAATTTAATAGCCTATAATAAATTAATTGTGGACACGAAATCGTGAATAAATCATACGAATGTCAAGACTGGATAATTAACCTCAGCGAAGCCGTATCGGAACTTAACGCCCACTCCTATCGATACAATCTGTTCCGAGAGCAGTTCTGAACTTTAATAAATACGTTTCGATTAAAAAGTGTAAAATTTATGCTCGCTCACCTCATGATGAATTGTTATCCCTACAAGATTACCTCGCAAGATTGTATAATTGACGAATGTCCAGGAGTAGACAAGGCGACCACGTGTACAGTGCACTGGCGATTTATTGAAATACAAAATGACGGCGCATTACTCTTTGTCGCTAGATCAGTGTTACTAATTACGCATCGATGGTTCTAAGTTCGAATACGAGTAGGATCAAAACGTTCTCGAAATTGATCAATGAAAATTTATTGAAAGTACTACAATATTTGAACCTTATTTTGCTTCAAAATACTCCCTCCTGCATGTACACACTTCTTCCACCGTTCATACAATTGTTGGTGGTACTCATGAAAGCCATTTTTTGAAATTTCATTTAGTGCTTCGTCGTATTTTCGATCACCTCTTGCGAATCAACAAATCAATGTCCCTTCAATGTCATTTTTAGGAACAAATGAAAAAAATTCAAAAAATCCGGTGGTAAAAACATGGTGCTTCCTTTACGTCCCCCAGACGGAACGTCAGTCTGCTGAATAGAAATCAAAAACATTACCAAAAAGGAAAAATGTTGCTTGGATAGAAGTCGGGGTAATGTTGGAGTTTTTTTTTATTACCACGGCTTGAGTCATTACAAATTTATTCCTGAAGGGAAAATCGTTTACAATGAACTGTACAAGGAGATCCTGAAACGGCTACGAGATGCAGTTAGATAAAAACGATCTGAAAATGGGCAGGGTACGATTGGTTTTTGTTGCAGAGTGCCCCGTCACATCGATCGCTGACGGCGAAGCAATACCTTGCCAAGCATAAAGTTACCACTCCTTACCTTGCACCACCGGATTTTTATGTTTCCACTACTGAAAATGTCATTGAAGGGACATCGTTTTATTCATTCGCAAGAAGTGATGAAAGTTCGACGAATCGGTTAAACGAAATTTGCAAAAAATGGCTTTCAGGAGTGTTTCCAACGGTGTGAGGAAGTCTATACATGCAGGAGCAGAGTATTTTGAAGGAAAATAAGGTTAAAATATTATAGCAGTTTTAGTAAATTTTCGTTAGCCAATACCGGGAACATCTTACCTTACCTCGTACATCCGACCATATCAGTAGGATTCCGGGCACTATATCCCAAAACATGGCGGCCGCTAACATAGTAGGATTCCGGGCACTATATCCCAAAACATGGCGGCCGCTAACATGGCGGCCACTGATGTGTGCGCGCAGCGGTGTCGGACGCACGCAGCTGTCGGGAAGCGAACGTCGGCACGCGCCGCCATCTTGTTACATACCCGACCCGCCGGTGAATATTAATTAATCGAAAAAAAGTTGCGCGTTTCTGGCAAGGCTCGAACCGGGGACGTTGCGCGTGTGAGGCGCACGCTATGACCACTGTACCACGGGAGCGTCTTGGGAAATTAGAGCGATTCGAGATATACGAAACGAACACCGATTCCGCTCGGGTTTGCCCGATCGCCATCGTGGTACATGCCTAGCCCGCCCTGAGACGGTGGATAGTACGTTATATAAACGTATAAAGTACTTCATTCTATGGCCGCCGCCATCCGTGCCCCGGGCCTGTGGATAGTGTGTTATATAAACATATAAAGTACTTCATTCTATGGCCGCCGCCATCGTGTTACGCGCCCAGGGCCTGTGGATAGTACGTTATATAAACGTATAAAGTACTTCATTCTATGGCCGCCGCCATCCGTGCCCCGGGCCTGTGGATAGTGTGTTATATAAACATATAAAGTACTTCATTCTATGGCCGCCGCCATCGTGTTACGCGCCCAGGGCCTGTGGATAGTACGTTATATAAACGTATAAAGTACTTCATTCTATGGCCGTCGCCATCCGTGCCCCAGGCCTGTGGATAGTGTGTTATATAAACATATAAAGTACTTCATTCTATGGCCGCCGCCATCGTGTTACGCGCCCAGGGCCTGTGGATGGCGCGTTATATAAACATATAAAGTACTTCATTCTATGGCCGCCGCCATCCGTGCCCCGGGCCTGTGGATAGTGTGTTATATAAACATATAAAGTACTTCATTCTATGGCCGCCGCCATCGTGTTACGCGCCCAGGGCCTGTGGATGGCGCGTTATATAAACATATAAAGTACTTCATTCTATGGCCGCCGCCATCCGTGCCCCTGGCCTGTGGATAGTGTGTTATATAAACATATAAAGTACTTCATTCTATGGCAGCCGCCATCGTGTTACGCGCCCAGGGCCTGTGGATGGCGCGTTATATAAACATATAAAGTACTTCATTCTATGGCCGTCGCCATCCGTGCCCCGGGCCTGTGGATAGTGTGTTATATAAACATATAAAGTACTTCATTCTATGGCAGCCGCCATCGTGTTACGCGCCCAGGGCCTGTGGATGGCGCGTTATATAAACATATAAAGTACTTCATTCTATGGCCGTCGCCATCCGTGCCCCGGGCCTGTGGATAGTGCGTCATACTCCGTTCAATGGCCGCCGCCATCGTGTTATATAAACATATAAAGAACGTCAATCTATGACCTCTCTCTCTAGCCACCGCCGCCGTCGTGTTACGTGCCCCAGGGTCTGCGGATAGTGCGTTATATGAACATATAAAGTAAGTCTATCTATGACCTCTCTCTCTCTCTCTCTCGTCTTACGTGGAAAATAAGGAAAAAGAAAATTGTATTTGTTTTATTGTAAACACCGTTTGCTTGCAAAACAAACAAAAAGACACTAAAATACATGACATATAGTTGAATTATGGTAAAAATGGAAAAAGACTTACATGGTACAAATAAAAAAATAATGAACAGATAAAAAAAAATACAGTTTTCGCGCACAACGTAATGTCATACAGATAGGAAACATAACAATGCGTCACAAATGTCAGTACAGTATCAATAGTAATGGCTGTCCATCTGTTTGTCTGTCATCATGTACGTTTTGACACATAGGCGGGGAGCAATATGCACATTACGGTCAACAAGTAGACGTAGGCCTACATTACGCCAGTTGTAACCATGTCGTGGAGGAGAAAAGACGCATTGAAACAGTACAAGGCTGGTATTATACAAGCGTTTACGAGAGCTATAGATGAAAAATTCCAGAGCATCCGACGTTTGGAGGATGTTGAAACAATAAAGGCTGATTTCGGATATAAAATCGAAATTCAAATGGTAGACGGCGTGCAAGTACATCAGCACGACCTCCAGCGGTTATGGCAACCAAAAATGTCCAACCGTCGTCGTCGTCGTCCTCGCCCTCGTCCACCAACACAGCCCCCGCCACCACCACCGCCACAAACACCACTGCCACCACCACCACAGCCCCCGCAGACTGACCATGACTTTGACATAACCCCGACCCTTGATTTCCTAGACACTGACATGCTGGACTCCCTATTAGAGTCCATATCCCCTGAGATGACACTAAATACCCCTCCTCCCCCACCCTCTGCTCCTTGAATCCGAGGAGCAGCGTACAAATGGCCCTTTTCAGGGCCCGCATAAACATATTCATGATTGTCCTCTGTGTTTGTACAAGGGGTACGTACCCAACCCGTCGTCTTCTTGTACCCTACCCTGTTTTGGTTCCATCATTGCAATGGCCGCACCGTTATGTACTCTTCCCAGGCATTTTTGTCATTGTGGTAAGTACCAGACCCTTGTGTATCTTGCCCTGCTTTATTTCAATCATTGCAAAGGTTTCTCTCCGTCTGTCCATCTCTCTCTCTCTCTCTCTCTCTCTCTCTAACGTCATCATGTACGTTTTGGCACATAGGCAGGTGGCAATATGCACTTTACGGTCAACAAGTAGACGTAGGCCTGCATTACGCCAGTTGTAGCCATGTCGTGGAGGGCTCTCTCTCTCGTGGATGGTGTATGATATATGTAATTTTGGTAGTGCCCAGCCCACTGTCCGTTGTTCGGACCACTGCATACACTCTTTGACTACGATGCGGCTATATGTGTTCGAACAGTTGACATATCGTTCTCAATTATTCAAACAAACAAAGCAACGTGGGATAAGTAAGGAAAAGAATAATATTAAATTTTTTAAATAAAAAATATTTTTAATCAAAGCGACCTAGGTAGTCCTCTCTCCACTCACTTAGAAGTTGTTCACTCGTCGGCTCCGGTTCACTGTCTGATTCCTCCCCTGAGGAAAGGGATCCCAAAATTCTACGTTATCACCGTAGTAGTAGTCAAAGTCATCCTGTAAAATAAAAAAAAACAATCGATGTAAGTAACTGAGCGTGTGTACTCATCTTTCAGGAAATAATTTGTGGTAAAAGTACTCTCGTTGTACAGTTGACACAACGTTCACAATTATTCAAACAAACAAACTGTACAAAGAGGCTATTGTTCGTATAATCTTCGTCAGTAATGTTCACCTATTTACAATAATACAAAAACAACAGGGTATCGGTATGTATTACGTATATAAAATGTGCAAGATATATTTAACTGTAAACTTTCTAAACAATGTTGTATCTATAACAGTATTTTATGCAGTGTAATGGTGTTGGTAATAATTGTAAAACAAAAGCAAAAATAAAAAAAAAATTCGCTTATTTACATCATACAAAAAAATATAGTATAACATGTAGTATAACGGCGTGAAATAATAATTATTAGTGAAGTTACGTATATAAAATGTGCAAGATATATTTAACTGTAAACGTTCTAAACAATTTTGTGTCTATAAAAGTAGGTTAAACAGTGTAATGGTGTTGGTAATAATTGTAAAACAAAAGCAAAAATAAAAAATGCTCGCTTATTTACATCATACAAAAATATAGTATAATAACATGTAGTATAACGATATTAAATATGTATTAGTAAAGTTAAGTATATACAATGTGCAAGATATATTTAACTCGACAATAATCCTCTGCTACAAAGCGTAGGACAATACATCTTTGCGTAGTTTGTTTTTACAGGTGAAATAACGGACACAACTATTCAAACAAACCACTTAAAAAGGTAATGTTCATCTTCTTTCAAAATCAACATGATATTTGTTCATCTTCTTTCAAAATCAACATGATATTTTACCTACTTCTACAATATTATTATTAGATTGTGAATGATCTAATAATCGTGATGACAAAGCTACACATGTAGTATAACGGTATTAAATATGTATTAGTGAAGTTAAGTATATACAATGTGCAAGATATATTTAACTGTAAACTTTCTAAACAATGTTGTATCTATAACGGTATTTTATGCAGTGCAATGGTGTCAGTAATAATTGTAAAACAAAAGCAAAAATAAAAAAATGTTCGCTTATTTACATCATACAAAAAATATAGTATAACATGTAGTATAACGATAGTAAATATGTATTAGTAAAGTTAAGTATATACAATAATCCTCTGCTACAAAGCGTAGGACAATACATCTTTGCGTAGTTTGTTTTACAGGTGAAATAACGGACACAACTGTTCAAACAAACCACTTAAAAAGGTAATGTTCATCTTCTTTCAAAATCAACATGATATTTTACCTACTTCTACAATATTATTATTAGATTGTGAATGATCTAATAATCGTGATGACAAAGCTACACATGTAGTATAACGGTATTAAATATGTATTAGTGAAGTTAAGTATATACAATGTGCAAGATATATTTAACTCGACAATAATCCTCTGCTACAAAGCGTAGGACAATACATCTTTGCGTAGTTTTGTTTTACAGGTGAAATAACGGACACAACTGTTCAAACAAACCATGTAAAGAGGGTATTGTTCATCTTCTTTCAAAATCAACATGACAGTTTACCTACTTCTACAATATTATTATTAGATTGTGAATGATCTAATAATCGTGATGACAAAGCTACACATGTAGTATAACGGTATTAAATATGTATTAGTGGAGTTAAGTATATACAATGTGCAAGATATATTTAACTCGACAATAATCCTCTGCTACAAAGCGCAGGACAATACATCTTTGCGTAGTTTGTTTTTACAGGTGAAATAACGGACACAACTGTTCAAACAAACCACATAAAGAGGGTATTGTTCATCTTATTTCAAAATCAACATGACATTTTACCTACTTCTACACATAAACAGTCCACATTGTACAAGTAAGATAGATGATATCGAAAATAGTTTTCAACCGTACATTCGAATAAATCTATTTGCAAAGTGATTTATGTGTAAATAAAAGAAAGTATACCTACTATTTCTGAGAATAGCTTTACCATCTCGGAGCCGTCAAACACGTCCACAATGTCGCACATATTCAGACGGATTTCAACAAGACACTAAGAATCGCTAGAGACATTAATTCGAGTATATATAGGAAAACAGAACACGCAGCGCTTATACACAATGTATCCAGCCTTAACGTTAAAGTGAGTGACCTTGCCCGTAATACGAAGCCTGAATGTGCGGTTAACATATGGTGATTCGTGATATTGCTTCAACGCTGGAGTGATGCAAATGCACCAGCCTAGTAGGTTTTACATTTGACACGTGCAGTTTATAAAGTGAAGGTCAACCAACGCTACCGTGGCATGATGAAATAAACAATTGTGTTATAAATTACGGGCGTAACAAGGGCGTCAAACCCATTTGCCTTTTGCGCTAGACACTGGAATCATTGCTGTTCGTAAGTTGTATTCTACTCTGTCTGTTGTTATCTCTCTCTCTCTCAATGCTTGTGTGTATGTTTTAATTAACAGAAATAATTATAAGTTTTGTAAAAGAATAATATTTATATAATAGCTAATAGCATTACATACTAAACATTGCCGTCTTCATAAAAGAATAACGTTTTAATAATAAACACTATCTTTGTACTTTAAAATAATTTTCTAAATAATAATTTTATTTTGTATGTAATAAACACTATTTCTGACATAAAATAATAATAACGTTTATGCAAGATCTTTACTAAATATAATTTTTTTCACAAACATGTTTAATTGAGGCCATCCAAATGTAGGTGTGAGTGTAAAGTGTTAAAGTCTTGAAAGTGTAAGTGTGTGTTAGGGTACCCCGAGGGACGTCTAAGTCCTCTCAACAGGTGCAGTTAGTCTACACACACATGTAGGGGGCTAAGATAGTAAAACAATGAAAAGCATAATGCAGGTAACATAGCTAATTACTGTGATATTTCAATGAATATGAAAGCATGCAATCAAATCAATAAATAACAACCGGCTTGTAGTCCAAATGTATGTTTAACACTTTTTCCTAAGAAACAATGGCATAAAACCTGAAAGACGTATGTGTAAGGTTATCCTCACTCACTCACTTCTGTTTCAAGACGGCTGGCTCTGATTCAAAGTAGAGAGTATACTGGCTGCACGGCAAAACCTAACGTAATTATGATCACCTCTTATTATAAATCTTTTTAATTATATCGAATACCATTATACCGAACACCAGACCTATTAAGCACAAACATGTTTAATTGAGGCCATCCAAATGTAGGTGTGAGTGTAAAGTGTTAAAGTCTTGTAAGTGTGTGTGTGTGTGTGTGTGTGTGTGTGTGTGTGTGTGTGTTAGGGTACCCCGAGGGACGTCTAAGTCCTCCCAACAGGCGCAGTTAGTCTACACACACATGTAGAGGGGCTAAGATAGTAAAACAATGAAAAGCATAATGCAGGTAACATAGCTAATTACTGTGATATTTCATTTCAATGAATATGAAAGCATGCAATCAAATCAATAAATAACAACCATCTTGTAGTCCAAATGTTTGTTTAACACATTTTCCTAAGAAACAATGGCATAAAACCTGAAAGACGTATGTGTAAGGTTATCCTCACTCACTCACTTCTGTTTCAAGACGGCCGGCTCTGATTCAAAGTAGAGAGTATACTGTCTGCACGGCAAAACCTAACGTAATTTTGATCACCTCTTATTATAAATCTTTTAATTATATCGAATACCATTATACCGCACACCAGACCTATTAAGCACAAACATGTTTAATTGAGGCCATCCAAATGTAGGTGTGAGTGTAAAGTGTTAAAGTCTTGTAAGTGTAAGTGTGTGTGTGTGTGTGTGTGTGTGTGTGTGTGTGTGTGTGTGTGTGTGTGTGTGTGTGTGTGTGTGTGTGTGTGTGTGTGTGTGTGTGTGTGTGTTAGGGTACCCCGAGGGACGTCTAAGTCCTCCCAACAGGCGCAGTTAGTCTACACACACATGTAGGGGGCTAAGATAGTAAAACAATGAAAAGCATAATGCAGGTAACATAGCTAATTAGTGTGATATTTCATTTCAATGAATATGAAAGCATGCAATCAAATCAATAAATAACAACCGGCTTGTAGTCCAAATGTATGTTTAACACTTTTTCCTAAGAAACAATGGCATAAAACCTGAAAGACGTATGTGTAAGGTTATCCTCACTCACTCACTTCTGTTTCAAGACGGCTGGCTCTGATTCAAAGTAGAGAGTATACTGGCTGCACGGCAAAACCTAACGTAATTTTGATCACCTCTTATTATAAATCCTTGTAAATATATCGAATACCATTATACCGCACACCAGACCTATTAAGCACAAACATGTTTAATTGAGGCCATCCAAATGTAGGTGTGAGTGTAAAGTGTTAAAGTCTTGTAAGTGTGTGTGTGTGTGTGTTATGGTACCCCGAGGGACGTCTAAGTCCTCTCAACAGGTGCAGTTAGTCTACACACACATGTAGGGGACTAAGATAGTAAAACAATGAAAAGCATAATGCAGGTAACATAGCTAATTACTGTGATATTTCATTTCAATGAATATGAAAGCATGCAATCAAATCAATAAATAACAACCGGCTTGTAGTCCAAATGTATGTTTAACACTTTTTCCTAAGAAACCTTGTACAAAGCTTGAAAGACGTATGTGTAAGGTTATCCTCACTCACTCACTTCTGTTTCAAGACACATATTAATTATAGCGAATACAATTATACCGCACACCAGACCTATTAAGCACAAACATGTTTAATTGTGGCCATCCAAATGTAGGTGTAAGTGTAAAGTGTGTTTGTGTGTGTGTTAGGGTACCCCGAGGGATGTCTAAGTCCTCTCAACAGGTGCAGTTAGTCTACACACACATACAAGTAGGGGGCTAAGATAGTAAAACAATGAAAAGCATAATGCTGGTAACATAGCTAATTACTGTGATATTTCATTTCAATGAATATGAAAGCATGCAATCAAATCAATAAATAACAACCGGCTTGTAGTCCAAATGTATGTTTAACACTTTTCCTAAGAAACCTTGTACAAAGCCTGAAAGACGTATGTGTAAGGTTATCCTCACTCACTCACTTCTGTTTCAAGACGGCTGGCTCTGATTCAAAGTTGAGAGTATACTGGCTGCACGGCAAAACCTAACGTAATTTTGATCACCTCTTATTATAAATCTTTTTAATTATATCGAATACCTTTATACCGAACACCAGACCTATTAAGCACAAACATGTTTAATTGAGGCCATCCAAATGTAGATGTGAGTGTAAAGTGTTAAAGTCTTGTAAGTGTAAGTGTGTTTGTGTGTGTATGTGTGTGTGTGTGTGTGTTAGGGTACCCCGAGGGACGTCTAAGTCCTCCCAACAGGCGCAGTTAGTCTACACACACATGTAGGGGGCTAAGATAGTAAAACAATGAAAAGCATAATACAGGTAACATAGCTAATTACTGTGATATTTCATTTCAATGAATATGAAAGCATGCAATCAAATCAATAAATAACAACCAGTTTAGTTAAACAGTAAATATTTATTATTAGCATTTTAAACGTTATGAGCGGAAGTTACCATAATATTTGAAAATTTAATAAAATCGTTTGAAAACATAGTTTAGTATTTATGTACTTAGAAAAAAAACACACAGCCACGTTTTAATTTTACTAAATGTTCTTCTGCCGTAGTTAACGGTAAGGAACAGAAACTACGCAATACGTAGTTACGTTTGCAACGACGTCGACGACGACGACGACGACGACGACGACGAAGACAACGATGACGACGAAGACAACGATGACCAGGATAACGACGACACGACATTGACAACTGCAACGACGATGATTTCGAAGATGGCATCTACATCAATGACAACGACAACGACAACGACGGCAATGGCGACAACGTCAACGGCGATCTATGTAAGCAACAGATATACGGTAACATCTGAAAGAACTATTCACATGGTAATAAATAGATTGCAGTCGTGGACAAAATGTCGTATAGACGTCACTCTTAGTACTACTATCTCCTCACCAGTAGCGGCGAAACAGTTAAGTTATGTCTGCCCTATTAAATACGGAGGCCAAGTACAAACGTAATACGACTTCTGCACATTGGGTATTCCCTAACGCGCAAGATACACTAGTAGCAAAAAAAAAAAATAAACGTGACCGCATGTTATGGCGTTATCCGGCGATTTGTTCGAACAAAGTAAACAAGAAGGAATAGTTTGTATATTGTCGCTCATTTCAAAATCTAGGAACACTTGCATGCTGCGTTTGATCTCTTTCTCACAGTAGGGGCACTCGGTAAGCTGTTCCAGACATTCCCTGCAAGCTACGTGTCCGCCAGGAATCATCGCGACCCATTTTTAGGTCTCGCAACAGCAAGGAGCGACCTCGGTGAGCCGATCCACGCCACGGTTCCGCTTCCGGTTCGTTGAGACGTGGATGATCGTAGTGACCACCACATTGGATTCGATGTAATTATAGTAGCTATAATTATTTTTGATGCAAATAAAGTATGCACTCACTTTCGTTTGTCCTTGGGTGAATTACTTCCCTTCCACCCTTGTGGTTATATAGACATATTGTGTGTGTGTGTGTGTGTGTGTGTGTGTGTGTGTGTGTGTGTGTGTGTGTGAGAGAGAGAGAGAGAGAGAGAGAGAGAACCGATCAACCCGCAACACCTACATAATGATAGCTTTCACTGATTTGTGAATTTGTTTTATTTAATGAGTGTGTACCTGCCTTTTGATGACTTTCTACTATTTTCTTGGTTCGGAACAGTAAACCTGATACTCCTAATTACCCATGCAACACTATATAAACAATATTTCAATACTGTTCAACCCTGCAGGGTGCAGACTAACTACACCTGTTGAGAGGATTTAGACATCCTTCGCGGTAGTGCGCGCGTGCGCGAACGCTACGCTGACGGTGTAATCTTATATTGTAATAAACCTAAAAAGTAAAAATACAAAAAAAATTAAAAAATATAAAACAAAAAAAACTTTTTGGGGGACTACAATTTTGTCATGGAGTGGTAGTCACCGGGAGTAGCGATGGTTTGGGGCTACTCCCTCAAGGGGTTAAGCCTTCTGCTTAACACCGGATTGTAATGTGGGCTACGATGGCGGCTTCACCACCTCGTACGACGGTTCCAACCCCGTGTACAAACACAGAGGACAATCATGAATACGTTTATGCGGGCCCTGAAAAGGGCCATTTGTACGCTGCTCCTCGGATTCAAGGAGCAGAAGGAGGGGTATTAAGGGACATGTCAAGGGATAACGACTCTAATGTAGAGTCCTACATATCAGTGTCCAGAACGTCAAGAGTAGAGGTTACGTCAAAGTCGAGGGCTACGTATGTCTGTGGTGATGGTGGCGGCGGTGGTGGTGGAGGTAACGGCGGCGGACGGGGGCGACGACGACGATCTCCAATGTTTATGACACCCAAAAATGACCAACCTTTCTCGTCGTCGTCGCCCCGTCCGCCGCCGTTACCTCCACCACCACCGCCGCCACCATCACCACAGACATACGTAGCCCTCGACTTTGACGTAACCTCTACTCTTGACGTTCTGGACACTGATATGTAGGACTCTACATTAGAGTCGTTATCCCTTGACATGTCCCTTAATACCCCTCTTTCTGCTCCTTGAATCCGAGGAGCAGCGTACAAATGGCCCTTTTCAGGGCCCGCATAAACGTATTCACGATTGTCCTCTGTGTTTGTACACGGGGTTGGAACCGTCGTACGAGGTGGTGAAGCCGCCATCGTAGCCCACATTACAATCCGGTGTTAAGCAGAAGGCTTAACCCCTTGAGGGAGTAGCCCCAAACCATCGCTACTCCCGGTGACTACCACTCCATGACAAAATTGTAGTCTCCCAAAAAGTTTTTTTTTTTTTGTTTTATATTTTTTAATTTTTTTTGTATTTTTACTTTTTAGGTTTATTACAATATAAGATTACACCGTCAGCGTAGCGTTCGCGCACGCGCGCACTACCGCGAAGGATGTCTAAATCCTCTCAACAGGTGTAGTTAGTCTGCACCCTGCAGGGTTGAACAGTATTGAAATATTGTTTATATAGTGTTGCATGGGTAATTAGGAGTATCAGGTTTACTGTTCCGAACCAAGAAAATAGTAGAAAGTCATCAAAAGGCAGGTACACACTCCTTAAATAAAAACAAATTCACAAATCAGTGAAAGCTATCATTATGTAGGTGTTGCGGGTTGATCGGTTCTCTCTCTCTCTCTCTCTCTCTCTCTCTCACACACACACACACACACACACACACACACACACACACACACACAATATGTCTATATAACCACAAGGGTGGAAGGGAAGTAATTCACCCAAGGACAAACGAAAGTGAGTGCATACTTTATTTGCATCAAAAATAATTATAGCTACTATAATTACATCGAATCCAATGTGGTGGTCACTACGATCATCCACGTCTCAACGAACCGGAAGCGGAACCGTGGCGGGATCGGCTCACCGAGGTCGCTCCTTGCTGTTGCGAGACCTAAAAATGGGTCGCGATGATTCCTGGCGGACACGTAGCTTGCAGGGAATGTCTGGAACAGCTTACCGAGTGCCCCTACTGTGAGAAAGAGATCAAACGCAGCATGCAAGTGTTCCTAGATTTTGAAATGAGCGACAATATACAAACTATTCCTTCTTGTTTACTTTGTTCGAACAAATCGCCGGATAACGCCATAACATGCGGTCACGTTTTTTTTTTTTTTTTTTGCTACTAGTGTATCTTGCGCGTTAGGGAATACCCAATGTGCAGAAGTCGTATTACGTTTGTACTTGGCCTCCGTATTTAATAGGGCAGACATAACTTAACTGTTTCGCCGCTACTGGTGAGGAGATAGTAGTACTAAGAGTGACGTCTATACGACATTTTGTCCACGACTGCAATCTATTTATTACCATGTGAATAGTTCTTTCAGATGTTACCGTATATCTGTTGCTTACATAGATCGCCGTTGACGTTGTCGCCATTGCCGTCGTTGTCGTTGTCGTTGTCATTGATGTAGATGCCATCTTCGAAATCATCGTCGTTGCAGTTGTCAATGTCGTGTCGTCGTTATCCTGGTCATCGTTGTCTTCGTCGTCATCGTTGTCTTCGTCGTCGTCGTCGTCGTCGTCGTCGTCGACGTCGTTGCAAACGTAACTACGTATTGCGTAGTTTCTGTTCCTTACCGTTAACTACGGCAGAAGAACATTTAGTAAAATTAAAACGTGGCTGTGTGTTTTTTTTCTAAGTACATAAATACTAAACTATGTTTTCAAACGATTTTAATAAATTTTCAAATATTATGGTAACTTCCGCTCATAACGTTTAAAATGCTAATAATAAATATTTACTGTTTAACTAAACTGGTTGTTATTTATTGATTTGATTGCATGCTTTCATATTCATTGAAATGAAATATCACAGTAATTAGCTATGTTACCTGTATTATGCTTTTCATTGTTTTACTATCTTAGCCCCCTACATGTGTGTGTAGACTAACTGCGCCTGTTGGGAGGACTTAGACGTCCCTCGGGGTACCCTAACACACACACACACACACATACACACACAAACACACTTACACTTACAAGACTTTAACACTTTACACTCACATCTACATTTGGATGGCCTCAATTAAACATGTTTGTGCTTAATAGGTCTGGTGTTCGGTATAAAGGTATTCGATATAATTAAAAAGATTTATAATAAGAGGTGATCAAAATTACGTTAGGTTTTGCCGTGCAGCCAGTATACTCTCAACTTTGAATCAGAGCCAGCCGTCTTGAAACAGAAGTGAGTGAGTGAGGATAACCTTACACATACGTCTTTCAGGCTTTGTACAAGGTTTCTTAGGAAAAAGTGTTAAACATACATTTGGACTACAAGCCGGTTGTTATTTATTGATTTGATTGCATGCTTTCATATTCATTGAAATGAAATATCACAGTAATTAGCTATGTTACCAGCATTATGCTTTTCATTGTTTTACTATCTTAGCCCCCTACTTGTATGTGTGTGTAGACTAACTGCACCTGTTGAGAGGACTTAGACATCCCTCGGGGTACCCTAACACACACACAAACACACTTTACACTTACACCTACATTTGGATGGCCACAATTAAACATGTTTGTGCTTAATAGGTCTGGTGTGCGGTATAATTGTATTCGCTATAATTAATATGTGTCTTGAAACAGAAGTGAGTGAGTGAGGATAACCTTACACATACGTCTTTCAAGCTTTGTACAAGGTTTCTTAGGAAAAAGTGTTAAACATACATTTGGACTACAAGCCGGTTGTTATTTATTTATTGATTTGATTGCATGCTTTCATATTCATTGAAATGAAATATCACAGTAATTAGCTATGTTACCTGCATTATGCTTTTCATTGTTTTACTATCTTAGTCCCCTACATGTGTGTGTAGACTAACTGCACCTGTTGAGAGGACTTAGACGTCCCTCGGGGTACCATAACACACACACACTTACACTTACAAGACTTTAACACTTTACACTCACACCTACATTTGGATGGCCTCAATTAAACATGTTTGTGCTTAATAGGTCTGGTGTTCGGTATAATGGTATTCGATATATTTAAAAAGATTTATAATAAGAGGTGATCAAAATTACGTTAGGTTTTGCCGTGCAGCCAGTATACTCTCTACTTTGAATCAGAGCCAGCCGTCTTGAAACAGAAGTGAGTGAGTGAGGATAACCTTACACATACGTCTTTCAGGTTTTATGCCATTGTTTCTTAGGAAAAAGTGTTAAACATACATTTGGACTACAAGCCGGTTGTTATTTATTGATTTGATTGCATGCTTTCATATTCATTGAAATGAAATATCACACTAATTAGCTATGTTACCTGCATTATGCTTTTCATTGTTTTACTATCTTAGCCCCCTACATGTGTGTGTAGACTAACTGCGCCTGTTGGGAGGACTTAGACGTCCCTCAGGGTACACACACACACACACACACACACACACACACACACACACACACACACACACACACACACACACACACACACTTACACTTACAAGACTTTAACACTTTACACTCACACCTACATTTGGATGGCCTCAATTAAACATGTTTGTGCTTAATAGGTCTGGTGTGCGGTATAATGGTATTCGATATAATTAAAAGATTTATAATAAGAGGTGATCAAAATTACGTTAGGTTTTGCCGTGCAGACAGTATACTCTCTACTTTGAATCAGAGCCAGCCGTCTTGAAACAGAAGTGAGTGAGTGAGGATAACCTTACACATACGTCTTTCAGGTTTTATGCCATTGTTTCTTAGGAAAAAGTGTTAAACAAACATTTGGACTACAAGATGGTTGTTATTTATTGATTTGATTGCATGCTTTCATATTCATTGAAATGAAATATCACAGTAATTAGCTATGTTACCTGCATTATGCTTTTCATTGTTTTACTATCTTAGCCCCCTACATGTGTGTGTAGACTAACTGCGCCTGTTGGGAGGACTTAGACGTCCCTCAGGGTACCCCCTAACACACACACACACACACACACACACACACACACACACACACACTTACAAGACTTACAAACACTTTACACTCACACCTACATTTGGATGGCCTCAATTAAACATGTTTGTGCTTAATAGGTCTGGTGTTCGGTATAATGGTATTCGATATAATTAAAAGATTTATAATAAGAGGTGATCAAAATTACGTTAGGTTTTGCCGTGCAGCCAGTATACTCTCTACTTTGAATCAGAGCCAGCCGTCTTGAAACAGAAGTGAGTGAGTGAGGATAACCTTACACATACGTCTTTCAGGTTTTATGCCATTGTTTCTTAGGAAAAAGTGTTAAACATACATTTGGACTACAAGCCGGTTGTTATTTATTGATTTGATTGCATGCTTTCATATTCATTGAAATATCACAGTAATTAGCTATGTTACCTGCATTATGCTTTTCATTGTTTTACTATCTTAGCCCCCTACATGTGTGTGTAGACTAACTGCACCTGTTGAGAGGACTTAGACGTCCCTCAGGGTACCCCTAACACACACTTACACTTTCAAGACTTTAACACTTTACACTCACACCTACATTTGGATGGCCTCAATTAAACATGTTTGTGAAAAAAATTATATTTAGTAAAGATCTTGCATAAACGTTATTATTATTTTATGTCAGAAATAGTGTTTATTACATACAAAATAAATTTATTATGTAGAAAATTATTTTAAAGTACAAAGATAGTGTTTATTATTAAAAAGTTATTCTTTTATGAAGACGGCAATGTTTAGTATGTAATGCTATTAGCTATTATATAAATATTATTCTTTTACAAAACTTATAATTATTTCTGTTAATTAAAACAAACACACAAGCATTGAGAGAGAGAGATAACAACAGACAGAGTAGAATACAACTTACGAACAGCAATGATTCCAGTGTCTAGCGCAAAAGGCAAATGGGTTTGACGCCCTTGTTACGCCCGTAATTTATAACACAATTGTTTATTTCATCATGCCACGGTAGCGTTGGTTGACCTTCACTTTATAAACTGCACGTGTCAAATGTAAAACCTACTAGGCTGGTGCATTTGCATCACTCCAGCGTTGAAGCAATATCACGAATCACCATATGTTAACCGCACATTCAGGCTTCGTATTACGGGCAAGGTCACTCACTTTAACGTTAAGGCTGGATACATTGTGTATAAGCGCTGCGTGTTCTGTTTTCCCTATATATACTCGAATTAATGTCTCTAGCGATTCTTAGTGTCTTGTTGAAATCCGTCT
This sequence comes from Callitettix versicolor, assembly GCA_022606455.1. Taxonomy (NCBI): domain Eukaryota; kingdom Metazoa; phylum Arthropoda; class Insecta; order Hemiptera; family Cercopidae; genus Callitettix; species Callitettix versicolor. Next base: position 70,707,878 of record CM040189.1, read on the forward strand.
GAATATGTGCGACATTGTGGACGTGTTTGACGGCTCCGAGATGGTAAAGCTATTCTCAGAAATAGTAGGTATACTTTCTTTTATTTACACATAAATCACTTTGCAAATAGATTTATTCGAATGTACGGTTGAAAACTATTTTCGATATCATCTATCTTACTTGTACAATGTGGACTGTTTATGTGTAGAAGTAGGTAAAATGTCATGTTGATTTTGAAATAAGATGAACAATACCCTCTTTATGTGGTTTGTTTGAACAGTTGTGTCCGTTATTTCACCTGTAAAAACAAACTACGCAAAGATGTATTGTCCTGCGCTTTGTAGCAGAGGATTATTGTCGAGTTAAATATATCTTGCACATTGTATATACTTAACTCCACTAATACATATTTAATACCGTTATACTACATGTGTAGCTTTGTCATCACGATTATTAGATCATTCACAATCTAATAATAATATTGTAGAAGTAGGTAAACTGTCATGTTGATTTTGAAAGAAGATGAACAATACCCTCTTTACATGGTTTGTTTGAACAGTTGTGTCCGTTATTTCACCTGTAAAAACAAACTACGCAAAGATGTATTGTCCTACGCTTTGTAGCAGAGGATTATTGTCGAGTTAAATATATCTTGCACATTGTATATACTTAACTTCACTAATACATATTTAATACCGTTATACTACATGTGTAGCTTTGTCATCACGATTATTAGATCATTCACAATCTAATAATAATATTGTAGAAGTAGGTAAAATATCATGTTGATTTTGAAAGAAGATGAACATTACCTTTTTAAGTGGTTTGTTTGAACAGTTGTGTCCGTTATTTCACCTGTAAAAACAAACTACGCAAAGATGTATTGTCCTACGCTTTGTAGCAGAGGATTATTGTATATACTTAACTTTACTAATACATATTTACTATCGTTATACTACATGTTATACTATATTTTTTGTATGATGTAAATAAGCGAACATTTTTTTATTTTTGCTTTTGTTTTACAATTATTACTGACACCATTGCACTGCATAAAATACCGTTATAGATACAACATTGTTTAGAAAGTTTACAGTTAAATATATCTTGCACATTGTATATACTTAACTTCACTAATACATATTTAATACCGTTATACTACATGTGTAGCTTTGTCATCACGATTATTAGATCATTCACAATCTAATAATAATATTGTAGAAGTAGGTAAAATATCATGTTGATTTTGAAAGAAGATGAACAAATATCATGTTGATTTTGAAAGAAGATGAACATTACCTTTTTAAGTGGTTTGTTTGAATAGTTGTGTCCGTTATTTCACCTGTAAAAACAAACTACGCAAAGATGTATTGTCCTACGCTTTGTAGCAGAGGATTATTGTCGAGTTAAATATATCTTGCACATTGTATATACTTAACTTTACTAATACATATTTAATATCGTTATACTACATGTTATTATACTATATTTTTGTATGATGTAAATAAGCGAGCATTTTTTATTTTTGCTTTTGTTTTACAATTATTACCAACACCATTACACTGTTTAACCTACTTTTATAGACACAAAATTGTTTAGAACGTTTACAGTTAAATATATCTTGCACATTTTATATACGTAACTTCACTACTAATTATTATTTCACGCCGTTATACTACATGTTATACTATATTTTTTGTATGATGTAAATAAGCGAACATTTTTTTATTTTTGCTTTTGTTTTACACTTATTACTGACACCATTGCACTGCATAAAATACTGTTATAGATACAACATTGTTTAGAAAGTTTACAGTTAAATATATCTTGCACATTTTATATACGTAATACATACCGATACCCTGTTGTTTTTGTATTATTGTAAATAGGTGAACATTACTGACGAAGATTATACGAACAATAGCCTCTTTGTACAGTTTGTTTGTTTGAATAATTGTGAACGTTGTGTCAACTGTACAACGAGAGTACTTTTACCACAAATTATTTCCCCTGAAAGATGAGTACACACGCTCAGTTACTTACATCGATTGTTTTTTTTATTTTACAGGATGACTTTGACTACTACTACGGTGATAACGTAGAATTTTGGGATCCCCTTTCCTCAGGGGAGGAATCAGACAGTGAACCGGAGCCGACGAGTGAACAACTTCTAAGTGAGTGGAGAGAGGACTACCTAGGTCGCTTTGATTAAAAATATTTTTTATTTAAAAAATTTAATATTATTCTTTTCCTTACTTATCCCACGTTGCTTTGTTTGTTTGAATAATTGAGAACGATATGTCAACTGTTCGAACACATATAGCCGCATCGTAGTCAAAGAGTGTATGCAGTGGTCCGAACAACGGACAGTGGGCTGGGCACTACCAAAATTACATATATCATACACCATCCACGAGAGAGAGAGCCCTCCACGACATGGCTACAACTGGCGTAATGCAGGCCTACGTCTACTTGTTGACCGTAAAGTGCATATTGCCACCTGCCTATGTGCCAAAACGTACATGATGACGTTAGAGAGAGAGAGAGAGAGAGAGAGAGAGAGAGAGATGGACAGACGGAGAGAAACCTTTGCAATGATTGAAATAAAGCAGGGCAAGATACACAAGGGTCTGGTACTTACCACAATGACAAAAATGCCTGGGAAGAGTACATAACGGTGCGGCCATTGCAATGATGGAACCAAAACAGGGTAGGGTACAAGAAGACGACGGGTTGGGTACGTACCCCTTGTACAAACACAGAGGACAATCATGAATATGTTTATGCGGGCCCTGAAAAGGGCCATTTGTACGCTGCTCCTCGGATTCAAGGAGCAGAGGGTGGGGGAGGAGGGGTATTTAGTGTCATCTCAGGGGATATGGACTCTAATAGGGAGTCCAGCATGTCAGTGTCTAGGAAATCAAGGGTCGGGGTTATGTCAAAGTCATGGTCAGTCTGCGGGGGCTGTGGTGGTGGTGGCAGTGGTGTTTGTGGCGGTGGTGGTGGCGGGGGCTGTGTTGGTGGACGAGGGCGAGGACGACGACGACGACGGTTGGGCATTTTTGGTTGCCATAACCGCTGGAGGTCGTGCTGCTGTACTTGCACGCCGTCTACCATTTGAATTTCGATTTTATATCCGAAATCAGCCTTTATTGTTTCAACATCCTCCAAACGTCGGATGCTCTGGAATTTTTCATCTATAGCTCTCGTAAACGCTTGTATAATACCAGCCTTGTACTGTTTCAATGCGTCTTTTCTCCTCCACGACATGGTTACAACTGGCGTAATGTAGGCCTACGTCTACTTGTTGACCGTAATGTGCATATTGCTCCCCGCCTATGTGTCAAAACGTACATGATGACAGACAAACAGATGGACAGCCATTACTATTGATACTGTACTGACATTTGTGACGCATTGTTATGTTTCCTAACTGTATGACATTACGTTGTGCGCGAAAACTGTATTTTTTTTTATCTGTTCATTATTTTTTTTTATTTGTACCATGTAAGTCTTTTTCCATTTTTACCATAATTCAACTATATGTCATGTATTTTAGTGTCTTTTTGTTTGTTTTGCAAGCAAACGGTGTTTACAATAAAACAAATACAATTTTCTTTTTCCTTATTTTCCACGTAAGACGAGAGAGAGAGAGAGGTCATAGATAGACTTACTTTATATGTTCATATAACGCACTATCCGCAGACCCTGGGGCACGTAACACGACGGCGGCGGTGGCTAGAGAGAGAGGTCATAGATTGACGTTCTTTATATGTTTATATAACACGATGGCGGCGGCCATTGAACGGAGTATGACGCACTATCCACAGGCCCGGGGCACGGATGGCGACGGCCATAGAATGAAGTACTTTATATGTTTATATAACGCGCCATCCACAGGCCCTGGGCGCGTAACACGATGGCGGCTGCCATAGAATGAAGTACTTTATATGTTTATATAACACACTATCCACAGGCCCGGGGCACGGATGGCGACGGCCATAGAATGAAGTACTTTATATGTTTATATAACGCGCCATCCACAGGCCCTGGGCGCGTAACACGATGGCGGCTGCCATAGAATGAAGTACTTTATATGTTTATATAACACACTATCCACAGGCCAGGGGCACGGATGGCGACGGCCATAGAATGAAGTACTTTATATGTTTATATAACGCGCCATCCACAGGCCCTGGGCGCGTAACACGATGGCGGCGGCCATAGAATGAAGTACTTTATATGTTTATATAACACACTATCCACAGGCCCGGGGCACGGATGGCGGCGGCCATAGAATGAAGTACTTTATATGTTTATATAACGCGCCATCCACAGGCCCTGGGCGCGTAACACGATGGCGGCGGCCATAGAATGAAGTACTTTATATGTTTATATAACACACTATCCACAGGCCCGGGGCACGGATGGCGACGGCCATAGAATGAAGTACTTTATACGTTTATATAACGTACTATCCACAGGCCCTGGGCGCGTAACACGATGGCGGCGGCCATAGAATGAAGTACTTTATATGTTTATATAACACACTATCCACAGGCCCGGGGCACGGATGGCGGCGGCCATAGAATGAAGTACTTTATACGTTTATATAACGTACTATCCACAGGCCCTGGGCGCGTAACACGATGGCGGCGGCCATAGAATGAAGTACTTTATATGTTTATATAACACACTATCCACAGGCCCGGGGCACGGATGGCGGCGGCCATAGAATGAAGTACTTTATACGTTTATATAACGTACTATCCACCGTCTCAGGGCGGGCTAGGCATGTACCACGATGGCGATCGGGCAAACCCGAGCGGAATCGGTGTTCGTTTCGTATATCTCGAATCGCTCTAATTTCCCAAGACGCTCCCGTGGTACAGTGGTCATAGCGTGCGCCTCACACGCGCAACGTCCCCGGTTCGAGCCTTGCCAGAAACGCGCAACTTTTTTTCGATTAATTAATATTCACCGGCGGGTCGGGTATGTAACAAGATGGCGGCGCGTGCCGACGTTCGCTTCCCGACAGCTGCGTGCGTCCGACACCGCTGCGCGCACACATCAGTGGCCGCCATGTTAGCGGCCGCCATGTTTTGGGATATAGTGCCCGGAATCCTACTCATATCCACGGCATGCATTCACAATGCTTCAATAAGTGGTTATACTGCCACATTATTTTGTTAATGTTTCTTAATTTTTTTGTTTCTCCTGTGAGAAGAGGTCCAGTCCCGTTCCTATCCCCTCGTACACAGTAAATACACATTGTACAAAATGTTTTACGATCATTTTGAATGAATGAGTTTTTAGGGTTAGTGAATTGTGACCTTTGTAACGACATATATTTATCGTACGCCGAGCTTTCTATATTCGAGATACTCAGTTTCAGTGACTTCGCCAGCCCTAAGACTTTTCATAAAATCTAAGATTTGGAAAGGATTCAAGAAGGGTAACTTCTACACTTTTAATTGGTGACTTCCCAGTTCACCAATTCCCAGTTCAGCTTGTGGATTGCTCTGCTAATTCCTTTTCAATTTTCCTATTCTTGATACTTATCACGGAGGTTGTACTCCGTTTATCCAGCTTTTTGTTGCGTAGTGAGGTCCCGCTAATTCTATTTTACATTCCTACTCATGTTGCTCCCATGAGTAGCTAAGGAAATGAGATCCGCTTATACAAAGCCCATCGTGCTGTATAGTAGAGTCGGCTGTCTTGCGTATGGAACCTTCACTACCGACTTTACCAAAAACTTAGTCGAGTTCCAAAGCAGAACGAGTTTCAAAAGATCCAACTCTACGTCATCCTCTACCAACATCCCGGCTGTACTGAAGGGTCAGCGCGCGTAAGCTAACTTTTCTCAAAACATGAGTTACCTCACCAGCCTGCAACTCAACTCGGATATGTTTGGTGCCGTTAGTACCGAAGGTTCCACTCGCACAGATAGCTGGCGGTCCTACTGGGAGGAACTCAGCTTGATACGCCATTGTCAGTGCCATTTACTCCAACAGCACGAGTCACTTTATCCCAGCTATGTGTGTTTTAATGAGTTCGATTAGTGATATCAGTATGACAAGCTACATAAACGGTGGGACCCCCCATCAGCGTATGCGGACCACGACCACTTTATGAGTGGTCTTTTAGATACATATATGTATTTGAATTTATTTATGCGCAGACGAAAAAACAATAACATGGATTTAGTCGACGCCATTAGGAGAGATACCAAACTTTATTGGCCTCCAGAACAAAATTAATTTAAAACAATGTAATTTCGTTATTAGCAAGTTTCCGTTCGAAGCGGCTTCCTTGTTAACACCCGAACCTGGAATTTTCAAATGATCGCCGATCTTTATCTTTAGACCACTTTTTAAAGTATCGTTAAATATTTTGTATGCACTCTTTTGTTCGTAATTTTGGTCCGATTTAACTCAAACTTGACACAAAAATGAATTTCTAGATTGAACCAGCTTATTAAAAAAAATCCGTTTAACAGTTTCAAAATGGTGGCCATACACATTTTTAAAAATATCATAAATTTTACTTAACATGTTTTTAAAAATTTAATTTCCAATTCGTAATAAGTTTTAAAACCTGTATAAGTAACATTTTAAATTTTCAAAATACATTGAAATTAAGGAAATGAATTTAAGACTGCAATCAAGGGTTCATTTCCGTACTGTGTTTAGGTTTTTCTATGTAGGTCTAATTTTAAAGTTCAATTCTCTATCTCTATGAATCGGTAAAAATTATGATAAGTTTTGCCGTTCAACCGGTATTATGTTGAACGTTAATTTCTCTCTTAATCCCCCGTCGCCTTGAAACGGAAGTGAATGGAGAAAATTCTTACACGTATATATTTTGGGATTTGTACAAGGTACCTTTGTACCAAATTTCACAACAATCGGTCACTGTTTGGTCATTTTAGCGTTTGGCTAAAACTGCGTACTCTCGTTATTGTGAATCAGAGGCCGCCATCTTGAAACGGAAGTTAATAGGAATCTAACTCATACGTAGTTCGATCTTTGTACAAGGTACATCCGTACCGCATTTCAAAATAATCAACCAATGCCAAAACTAATAAAAACTGCGTAAGAAACAAACACAAGCCACACGGTCCAGTTGAAACAGAGAACTCGCTTCGCTCGGTCAGTAATTTGTAAAAAGTGAATAAACGTTATATTTACTTTCCCCAGTGTTGCAGAATATCTTGTGAGAGTGGCGCAGTATTCTTCTGTCAAAGACCTAACTTTACAGAAGTTATATTTAAGCGTATTTATCAATTTGAATAAATCTTACGATCCTTTAACGGTGTTTCTCGATGTTTACTCCTGTATCGAGGTCACTTACCTCAACTACACTTGAATTACACCAATGAATGTTAAGTACTTTCATTCCCACGACTAGTACTTCCTGTTCCTCCTCTACATAACCCACAGTTTTACATCATAAAATTTCAATTACTATTGCATCCAGAAATTATTGCTTTTTTATTGCACCCAGAGCTGGCCATTTTGTTATCGTTAAGCGTATCATGAGTGGCCCAATTAATATAATTAAATGTAAGAAAACTTGCGCAAGATTTCTGCACTGTGACGAAGTTCAGCGAACAGTATTTTGATTGGAGGCTGCTGAATTGGTCAGACAACTATCGGAGGTTTGTTTTTTCCGAGTCTCTGGGCAACGAAGCATGGCAGCAGCCAGCGGTGTTTAGCTACTCGAAGCAGGGGTTTTGAACGTCTGGCTCAGCTTCAGACAACACCTCAAGTCGAATTCAAGGCCATCCGTTGCGTCACCAATCGTACAGTGAAAGTGAAAGAGTCTTATTACATATGAAGGTCTCTCTGAAGGGGCACTACAGTACTCTACTCCACAAAATACGAACTCAAATTTTCATATACCCGAATTGAATTAATTGTTTATTTTTTTTAATAAAGTGTACACCTACTACTATTGATGAAGGAATTGTATAATGGTAAACTTAAAATGATTAATACAAATATTGAATCTTCAACTTTATAAGTATACACTTGTAGTTGTATCATAGTATAGAGCCTTACAATACGGCTGCTCCTAAAGCTCACTTTCCAAAAGGTATTCGCTAAAACCCAAAACTGAGATCAACTGTAAATAATATATCTGTGATACTGAAGCCTACCTCGTGATGCTTCTTTACTTTTGGAAGAATTTTGTAATAGCCTACATATTTTTCTAAAAGCTGCAATTATGGGTGAACAATTTCTTGTCGATAATTGTTCAATACATAACTGTAATTATAGACAGTATATCTACATTGTATGAGTGCTGTATTTTGGTCTTCTCGTTGCAGAACTCATTGTTTATTGAATTTCGTTACAAACGTTTGTGAAAAAACAAAGTTTGTTCAGCATATCAGGACTCATTCTGCATGTTCATGGTATTTTAAGGCTCTTATCAAATCTCATTTCGTAGCAACTACAGCTAGATTAACTTGCCTCATTACTTCTTATTGCCGTCCATTATTCTACCTACATTAACGCTCCTTTGACTTTTTACGTCGAGTCCGCCATTGTCCAGATGGTCTTCGTATACATCTACTAAATTATTCTTGTTACAATGTTATTGTTGCAGAATGTCATTCAGTGCATCTCATTAAAGTTCAAATAAAATAGAAAACCGAATGAGAAATTATTGTAGAAAACGATATAATAAAGATTAATGTTCGTATTTTCATTGTGATTTTAGTAATTTAAATCGAATATAATCATTAATAAAATTAAACGTCGTAATCAGTACTACAGAAAGTGACCCGTGACCATCGTCAAATTTATTTCCTTACTTTCTATCGATTTTTAATGTTTCTTAACCCCGTTTACAATGGTGAAATTAAATTTTCAAAAAAGATGTAAAATAAAAATGTACGATTTTTTAAGGTTCGAAATAACCACTATTTTGAAACTGATGAACTGATTCTACTGGATGTCCAAGCCATTACAATAATCGATTTTTCTGCTACATTTGAGAATAAATCGAGAATGGTAACATGTATAGGCCTACAGTTTTAATGACCTCTCAAAGTAGAAGTCAGGATTAGCGTTTATTACAAGGTACCAGGTCTGGGTCACCATGACGGATACTTCAATAGCTCAATTTATAATCGAAATTCACTAATAGGCCCTAATCATTGAATATAAACGTACTTATGAGAGATATATGAGTGCTCGCTGCTGGTGGTATCTTGCGGCAAAGAGTAGAACTACAAATAATAATACTATATATTTTCTCAAACGTCTCCACCCCCTGTCCTTGCAGCTTGCAGCGTTCGTAGCGCAGATAGTCCAGTTACTTGGACTTTAGACGGTAATATCGAGCACCCTTTTTTTAAGGGTGGTTGTACTTCTATATAAAGTACGTTTATAAGGGTGGGAATGTACGTTTATATTCAGTGTCCTAATATACAGATTTTAATGCTGACAATGGTGAAATGATTTGTTTTAATATTTTATTCATTCTCTTGTGAAAGCGTATTTTTTTAAATTTTAACTATAAGACGTTTAAGGTGGTTCATTTTCGAAATATAAAAATATTTGCATATTAATATGTTCGTTTTGTGATATTACGCCTACTAAATTTTCTTGGAAATTTGCTTTCATCAATGAGTACGGGTATTATAATTATCCGTGTTCCAATATTATGGTTACATATTTATGTATATGAACATGAGTGCAATAGTATTACGTAAAAAAATTACTGTAACTTTTTTTTAGCTGAAGTGGAAAAGAAAAAATCCATTTGTGAATGTTTTAGATTTCCTTCTTTAAATGCAAACCAATCAGATAATTCCAACATTTTATCAGTGTCCAGCTGTAAAATTAGGTTAAAGTTCTTTATCTCTGCATTGTAAATGAGCATGAAAATTGTCAAAATGTCATGGTTTATATTAAGGTATAGCCAATGTTTCTAATACTAGTTTCAGGAAGTGTTGTTCCAAAAAAAGATTAGTACTTTTTACTTCTATTACCATTGACTGAATACGTCAGTCAATTTGAAAAGAAATAAAGCAGACCATAATAATAATCAGCATTTGTTCTTTACTATTCCTTCTATTTAAATACAGATTTTGTATTGTACTTTTAAAAAAAGTAGACGTGTAGAACTTTTTATTGTGAAGCGAAGCTTCTGTTAATGCTATTGTTTGAATAATTCGTTTCAAAATATGTTTACAAATATCTTGTTTTGTTTAAATAAATAAATACCTGAACCTACCTTAGATATTACTTACTGTGGTTATAGCAAAAGATCAGTGGTTATTGTATTATTTCGTAACGATCAGTTAACTTCATCGAATAGCGAAAAAGCATCAATATTAACAACAATTATTATAAACGTTTATAATAATTTCAAGTGTATTATAAACGGTTACAACGTGCACGTGTTCTTTAACTAAGGAAAAATACCGAAAACAAAGCAAAGTTTTCATATAATACGCGTGTACTGTTATCGAAAAGGAGGAAGAAAAAGAAAGATACAGAAATAAAGAGACGAAAATCGTTTGCTCGTTCGTTCCATGTTTCCGTTACATTCTTTCGTTCGGCAGGCATGTTTCTATTCACTCCTCTCGCCAAAGCTAATATTAAAAGCTTCGCTTCAAAATTCCAATTGATGTTTTTATTACAAAGTAACGTAATAAATTATAACGGTAAGGGGAAAACGAATTGAAAATTTGTTTATAAATTACAGTTCAAATAATTTTAAGCTCTTGTTAACGCAAACTAGTCTTGAGATTGTTTTTGTCTTTCAACATCTGACGGAGGTTATTATTCGTTAGGTCTTGGCTAATGTATACTGCAGACGCTGCTCTTAGCTATACAATTACTACTTTGTATGGAAGAGCGTTGGAGTTCAAGTCATATCAGAAACCGGTCCCATCAACCCAGGTCCAGGAGACTTGTCGACATTTATGGACTGTTCATCAGAAGCCATGACTGGTTACATCTCCTATGTGCCGCGGAGCTTTCCTGTTAGCAATAATTTACTGTGTTTCCAAATGCCAAATCTAAAACAATCAGTTTCCGAAGCATCTACTGAAGCTAAATAAGTTGGATGGTTTTTTACCACTAGGATCCGATGAAAATTTACTTCTGTAAAAACATTCCCCATTGAACACACAGAAGATCTGTACAGTCTCAGCTAATTGAACAGCAACAGTTTTTGTTCTTTTTTCTAAAACAAACTCAAATAGAATAAATGAGAAATGTTTATTGCAATAGACATTTTTTTTGGAGGGTGAGTGATTTCTTAAGAGCCAATATCTATTGTACATTCCATCAATTGGCAATTATTTATTGTATATGACGTTTATCAGGCCACACACACACACACACACACACACACACACACACACACACACACACACACACACACACACACACACACACACACACACACACACACACACACACACACACACACACACACACACACACACACACACACACACACACACACACACACACACACACACACACACACACACACACACACACACACACACACATATATATATATATATATATATATATATATATATATATATATATATATACTACTTCTTCTTCTTCTTCTTCTTCTTTATATCGTGCTTTGTATCGCAGAGAAGAGAAATCCGATAGGTAGTAATATTACTAATGTAGTGTCTTTTCTGAAGAAAGAAATAATGTTTTACCTTGTCATTTTCCAATATAGGTAGCTGAAGTGAGCAGTTAGTGAGCTTAGTAATCCCACAGTACCTCTAGGTCATACTACTCTCACTCATCAACTCAAGACACACACAGACTCTCTCTCTCTCTCTCTCTCTCTCTCTCTCTCTCTCTCTCTCTCTTTCTCGCTCGCTCGCTCTCTCTCAAGTGTAAAGCGATCCGTGTTTATAGAGTAAATGACATTGGCCTAATGGTGTATCAAACAGAGCTCTGGGGCCCTGGAGACCTCCCAATGTACTTAGCCTTACCCATACATGCAAGGTTCTGTATGGGAAGACCTCATTTCTTTAGCAACTTGTAGGTGTTCCTATAAGTAAGAATGTAAAACAGAAAGAGCGGGATGTCACTACACAACAAAAAGGTTGGCCAAATTGAGCAAAAACCTCAGTAATAAGGGTCAAGAGGAAAAAATCGAAAAGGAATTAGCAGAGTAAGCATACGCAAGAATCTCAGTAAGTAACAGAGAAGTCACCAATTAGAAGTGGCGGAACTACCCACAATGTTCTCTCCAAACGTTATGAAGAGTCTAGGGCTGGAGAAGGCGCTGTAACTGAGCATCTCAGGAATATATAGAGGGGGTACAATAAATCTACAAAGGTCGCAGTGTAGCGGTAATACTACAGACTAAAGAATTTTTTATTTCTCCACTCCGACTTAATTTTTTTTCTAACAGTTGAACATCTCAGAAAAATTTAATAGCATGCATTAATTTGTAGCCCAGTGAAAGAAATGGATTTAGGATGAACCTACAATGGGTTTAGATGATTTGAAAATGATAGAGAGTATCTTGGGAGGAAGAAGAAGAAGAAGAGGAGGAGGAGGAGGAGGAGGAGGAGAAAACCAAAAAGGATACAGCTACATGATTTTTTTTTTTAAGAAGTGAAGGATGTTTCTACTAGCATTCTCAAAGTGCGTCAGCTACCTTTTTACGCTTTTTACAATCCCTTAACTTAAAAAATTAGTCCAGTTCTCTAACTGACCTGAGTAATATGGCCCTCATACTATCCATTGATTCGTCTTCACGGGACTACTAAAAGGCTATTTTTACCTTATGAGTCGTAACAAGCTCGATACAGAGGGTCAGGAACTTTTCCACGACTCCATGAATTTATTCCACGACTCCGTGTATCGACAGAGACATCAGCCATCTCTGCAGACTTCAGAATGTTTTTTGACGTTTTTGCTTCTAGAACCGAATTTCACTGGGTGTTAACGTAGATAACTTCGCCGTCAGTGTCAGCATCCGTTTGTACGCTGACTCCTGATATTGTCTCTTCCAAACTTGGAGCTTTGATAACCCTCTTCAAAATTGTTTGCCAACTCGTCCGCAGCAACGATGACGTCGGGGTTTTGAAAGTGTACGTTGGACATTCCTTCCCTTTCAATTTTGTTAAGAATGGTTCATCATGACAATTAAAATGTTTATGTTGTTGTGTGTTCTCGTATTGTGACTGTTTACTCTGTGTGAGCAGCCAACAAGGTAAACCAAATGTATAACGTAAGAGCCCAGTAAAGTTTAAATGTAGGCCTACTAGTAAAAAAACTCAAGAAATGTTCATACAACATACATATGTACTTTTTAATGTATGAGGCAACTTTTCCTCTGCCAAATTTGTCTCAAATATTCTAAATATAAACCCCTGGAGGTGACAATTGTAAAAAAAACCCAAACTTCAGGGAAACCCACAACGTGAACGTAAATCTACAAGGGAACTGTGATCAGCCTGAAGAGAATAAGGCTGCAGTTTTATCAGTGGCTGAATATTTCTAACATTCCTTCAGTTTCTGTTTAATATTAACCAAAGTTAAGTGCACCGTTTTAACATAGAATGACGTTAAATGAACGAGAGCTTATTACGGCAGGCTAATGATGCCTGCCTACGGTGATCGAATTCGTTCTTATAACGAGGTGATAAATTTATTTAACGATTTATTTCCTAATTAAAACCGTATGTCTAGATCAACAGCAGAAAAAACTGTTAAACGTTTCGAAGAAACAGGGACTGTCCAAGGATCGTCGCTAAATCTGCCAAAATAATGTGAAGATTTTAGAATCGGTTAATTGGCCGCCATTTGGATAAGGGTGAGATAAAGGCCTTCTTGTGAGTGTTGCGTTCTTTTAACAAGATCTTTCAATTAGGCGTTGCTCAAGAGTTTTACATTTAGAATTTTGTTGAGCTGCTTCCAAAACTGGAGAAATTGACTGAGGAAAAGTAGCCCCGTGCTCTAAAAAGTGCATCCTTATACCTTATAAGCACTTCAATAGTGGTTTTTCTCCACTAACACACTGTAAAGTTATTGGGATGTCCCGACGCATTTGACTAAGCCTGTATATAATCTTTGCAGAGAGAATACATGTGTGTGTGTTTCTCTTGAATGCTTGAGTAATAGTATCATGAGATAGAAGTCTGGTGGTTAAGTCTTCTGCTGTTGTACATAGTGCTCAGGAATACTTGAAAGTGTTGAAGACCAGGAACAGTGGAGAGTGTAAGGAAAAGAACATGTAGTGATATTAATTAATTATAGTTTCGACTGTTTTGAAAAAAATCAATAACTAGACAGTATACTGTTATTAGATTAAGTATACTGCTTAAAGAATGCAGCATGGTACTAATTCTTCGATTGAAGAAAACGAATTTAAAGAATATTTTCTTAAAGTAATTAGGATTATGACATATTTTTCCGTCTAGGGGTCTATTTACTCACCTCGTAAAGGCTACCGCGGTTTCGAAACTCTACTGTTCCATCTTCAGGCCGTAATACAAAATGCCAAATCCCTCTGTCGAGGTCGTCACAAAGTTAAACAAAACATTGAAAACACGTCACAAACACTAAACACAATTACACAATTAAAATACACACGATAAAATTCGGTTTGGCCAAACGATACGTGCAACTCGCATGTCGTTACCTTCCGGACTGCGGAGTCTTCATCAGTTACTACTAATTATAGCGCGCCCGTCAGTATTATCAGTTACGGTAATTCTGTTGGTTTATGTTATTTATTTAAATCACTTATTCTTAGAGCCATGTCAAAAAAAATTTGACTTAAATGAGAGTTTTTCATTGAGGATGTTGTGGGGGTCTGATTTTTTTGTTCTTGTAAGTCTCAAACTCTTCAATCGCATCCATATAACTGCTTTTATGACGTAAATGTAATATTTCCATGTTGGTATGGATGTCTTTGAATTTATGGTTTTTGTCCATAAGATATTCTGCGAAAGCAGAGTTTGTCGATAATTCACTTCTAGGTGTGTGTTCTTTAAATCTTTTTTTAAAAGAGCAAGATGTCTGACCGATACAGAAGCTAAGTTTGTCGATAATTCACTTCTAGGTATGTGTTCTTTAAATCTTTTTTTAAAAGAGCAAGATGTCTGACCGATACAAAGCTTAAGGCAATCACTATATTTCATTTTGTATATGCCAGTTTTTTCAAACAGATTTCCACTTGAAGTTATTTTTTATCGTGAAAGAAGGCCTTGTTAAAACGGCTCAATGGATTTTTTAAAACAAAATTTGATTTTATGTAAGACTACTGCGTTCAGTTGTCATTATCAATGTTAACCTGATTTCGATTAGCAACTGGTACTTGACAGGGTTGCTTTTTTACTACCAAACCTGCACGTATTGTCTTACCTTCGCAGCTGCAAACTGCACTACGTGGCAACGTCGCGCTGTTCCTTTTCATTTCAATAGCTTTTGAATCCTATTCCTGACTCGTGGAATAGACTATACCGGAGATTTTTGCTGTATAGTCTACACATCCGGCAATAAATTTATTTAATTACGCCATTTGTTTTCACAGTTTGTAAGGCTTTTTTTTTATTTTATATTTTATTCAGATCGTTTATTTTTAATTATCACTAACGATAAATCTGCAGCAAGAATGTGTTTTCATTAGGCTACATTAAAAAAAGTGATATTTTATTAGCCTCTATTCTATGAAAACTGACAAAAAAACAGAAGCAGTTATGTTATTAAAACGACTTTGCGCTGTAGTATTATTTTTTTAAAATGGAATCACTAAAGATGTATGTAACTGGTTTTAACTTGCACGGCTTTTGTAAAAAGTTTCTTGGAAGGTACACGAACTTCGTGATACAAAGTGTTTGCAGCACATTCCTTCTTAATGCTACAACAAGAAGTTCTATTCATGACCTGAGATGGATCTGAAGCCACAGCCGTGATGTTCGATTGTTTACAAGTTCTTTAAAGTACGTTACATTGTATTGCATTCATGGCATACTGGCAACTGGAGGCAGAATACCTAGTTCAGTTTGTTCTGTGCATGTTTGAGTCCAGGGAATCACATCTGCGACCGGAAATTATGTTAAAATTGTATTCAAAATAAAGTTTTTGAATATTAGTTTGAAAAATTGGTTTCAAATAAGTAACAGAGATATAATTTTAAATTTTTTAATTTACTGATTAATTAGAAGCTAATGACGATGAAAATTAAGTCTACAAACGAAACCAGTAAAGCAAGTAATTTTATTGTATCTGGAAGAGAAGTACAAAGCAAACAATGCATGTATTAAACAGTAAATTTGTGTTTAATCGTATTGAGTGCGAGAAAGTTTGCGCATTGTTTTTACTCCACTTTTTGTTTATTTCGAATATTGTTATTAGTTTGATTTATGAAGAATGACTGTATAAAATGTTTCTGAGACTGTAGCTAAGCATGTTGAG
Organism: Callitettix versicolor; assembly: GCA_022606455.1. Taxonomy (NCBI): domain Eukaryota; kingdom Metazoa; phylum Arthropoda; class Insecta; order Hemiptera; family Cercopidae; genus Callitettix; species Callitettix versicolor. Next base: position 70,724,288 of record CM040189.1, read on the forward strand.
GACTGCAGGACTGCTTCAGCTCCGAAGTCAAACTAGACAGCACGAAATTTCTCACTTCTAAGAGTTTTTCACGACTTCGGTTGCACAGAAAACATCGTTGCTCTTCCTTGCAAGTACGGTTTTACAATGTTCATAAGACAACAGTGCAAGCTTTTGCACAGATGTAGTCAATTCTTATTATTGTAAAATTAATCAAAAGCGTTTCGCATCACATTTAATATTTATCTATAGGCTATTTGTTTCTCTTTAAAGACGCTAAACAGCTGTTGAGAAGCCAATTTACTTTATTTTTGGGGGTTTCTAATAAAAAAGTAAATTCATAAAATCCATGATAAATTCATGGAGGAAGTATAAAACTACTTGACATTTTTGCAGGAGCACCATAAGGGAGACGTGTTGTCACCGGTAGTGTTCAAATGTGCTTTGGAGAAAGTGCAAAATAGTGGTGAAATGGATAATCAAGATTAAAGAAAATATTAACAAGAATTAAATTAGAATAGAGTGTAAAAAACTGGAATGATATTTATAATTCTTTGACAAAGGCCGAGAGACAGCGACTGCACAAATGAAGCGATTTCTCGAAAGGAAAAAATCGTTAAAAAATCGTTCGAAAACTAAGATTACACGAGTTAGTGAAAGGAGAACAAGAATGTTTTTGAATCTGTTCTTCAACATAGGGAAAATTATTGTTTTGTACATGCACAATAAGCAAAACGAAAAACAACGGGAAAATGAGTGAAGAGAGAAACAGAAAATTTAAACAGGTTTTAGAACTTACCGCAGTATATTCAGATAAAAATCTAGCGAAACCAAAAACTCTTTATTATATTTTTTGAAAATTATACGTTTAACGCAGCAGTTAAATCAAAATGTTTGTTTTGAAACCATATACAAAATATCACGCCGAGGTAAACAAAAAAATTAGAGTCAAAGATATGAGAAATTTGATAGTATTTAACAAAAGAAAGAAAACAAATGTTATTTAAGAATCGGGAGTTAATGAGAAGTGTAATAATATTACACTTTATTATTATTATTATTATTATTATTATTATTACTATTATTATTACTATTATTATTATTATTATTTATTATTATTACTATTATTATTACTATTATTATTATTACTATTATTATTAATATTATTATTATTACTATATCTATATCGTAATATTGATATAGTATGATTGTAAGGAAGAAAAGATTGACTTCTAATGACATAAATGAAGGAATAGATCGAAAAGACTGAATTATCGAGACAAGGAACATACTCTTAGGTCCAAGATTAGAAATAAATCGAAGTGTGGAAATGAGGAGTGCAAATACAGGTAATAATATGAAAATGGATTTCAGAAGCGAGATATCTAACAGTAATAACAAGTCTGAGCGCCAGATAGTCGAAAGAAAGAAGAAAAGCAACAGGTAATGCAAGGATACTGGAAGGAAAAAAAGGAAAAAGGTTGTGCGTCGTAGTCCAGTAGCTTGAACTTGTAATCAGAGATAAATGTAAAATACTTTATCAATAAATAAGCGAAGAATATACTGAAACTAAAAATAGATGATTGCAAAGCATAGTTAGAGACTATAAAACAGATTGCTTTGAATGTGCGGTGTTAGGCCTTCACTTGACCGAGGCGGATTGCTTTACAACGCGCTACAATGGAATTCAGTGGTTACGGTTAAGTTAATATTGAATATTTTCCTACTGTAGGCCTACCTGAAAATACCTTCAGTTTATTGATAAATTTTCACTTTAAAAATATTTAAATCCAAAATTATTTATTGTTATTATTTTGTTGAATGGCGTATTGTTCCGAATCCTCGGTGCCGTCAGACATATTGTTTTTTTGAGTTCACTTGTTTTAACAAATTACTAAATGAGACCCATTTATAGTCCTGTGATCAACAAGTCCCACAATTTCCGACGATTTGCCCTCGTCTGAGTAATGGGAAAATGATTGTTTTTTCCAGCTCGAGCATACCGTGTAACAAAATCGCTTCTGAGGATCGTTAGCTGTTCCTCCAAGTTCCTCTGGGTACCGACAGGAGATCTGACGTCAGATTATTATTATTTTTTCTTGACGTCCATACTTTATGTCAGTTAGATTAATGAGGAGGGCAAGAAAGCTTGCGGGGCAGTAACTTCAGTGTCGAACCTAGGACCTTGAGACGTGTAAGTTCTGAGGCGCAGTGAAGACGCCAGAGATTCACTGTAAGCAACCCATCCACCCTCCGACTGCTTGCCAGAAATTGTTGCCACCCTCCCAGCACTACTTGGTTCAGTTTATAGGCTCAATAAATTCACCTATTATAGTATGAGTCGTATGAGCTAAAGATACGGTGGGATTGCTAAGCCTGCTCACACCAGCTGTCCCTACCGAAAAAATGTGTGTGTGTGTGTGTGTGTGTGTGTGTGTGTGTGTGTGTGTGTGTGTGTGTGTGTGTGTGTGTGTGTGTGTGTGTGTGTGTGTGTGTGTGTGTGTGTGTGTGTGTGTGTGCGTGCGTGTGTGTGTACATATACATATACATATACATATACATATATTAAAAAACGGACAGCAATTAAATCCGATTTTCTTGCAAAACGAATTTCTTTTATTTCAAATTTATTCACGTCTTTGTGTATGTCCTATATTTGAGAAACAATCTAATTAACAGATTTATTTTGAGAAATTAGGTCGAATTTACGGTTTTTTTAAATATATTGATCGTTCGTTTTTTGTACGGTATTTAAATCTACATTTACGAAAATGTTTTATTAAAATCCCTTCAGTTTATTTAAAAAAGAAGTCCTTTTTTATAAAAAAAGGGTTTTAAAACAAAACTGTCAAAAACTCAAAATAGACAATTATTATACTTTGTATAATTAGAAAGTGAAAATTGTAAAGATTAATTTTTTTAAAATATTTGGTTCTCTAGCCGTATGTTACAAACAAAAATGTAATTAGTGTTTACCTACAAACCTAAAAATAATTTTTCCATTGTTTAAAAAATTTAACCCCAAAATAAACAAAGATCTTTCACGTAACAGAACTGGTTCTACGTACACTTACGTGGTAGTGAGAGATCTGTAGGCTATAATTACTGAAGTACCAAATTACTGATTCCTGTTCTACAAATAGGTGTCAGTTTAGGCGCCTGATTTAACTGATTAGACGTCTGATTCAACTGATTAGGCGTCTGATTCAACTGATTAGGCGTCTGATTTAACTGATTAGGCGCCTCATTTAACTGATTAGGCGTCTGATTCAACTGATTAGGCGTCTGATTTAACTGTTACGTGTCTGAGTTAATCTTACATTTTGAAGGTTTTATTGGTCAACATTAATTACTTTTAATACTGATCTACAAAAACGAAAAACTGTCGTAGCACCCTACTGTCTGACTGTCTGCTGTCGAGATGGAAACGAAATAAAAGAAAACAGAAACTAGCAACATGAATTTACATAATTAACGAATTGAATATTGAATATTGATATGTCATCATCATTGAATATTTCGATACGCGAATATCAAACTTAACAAAATTTTGACGATAATTAGTCTATTCGGGCTAGTTCGTTACCCAACATAATCCGATCAAAAGGTAGCTCCATTTCGGAGTTCATCTTACGCTTTTTTTAAAATTTAAATTCACTATTTGTAATCAGTGTTAAAAAAATTTAAACTAGTACTCGTATATTAAAATTTTAGTTTGTATTTAAATACAGAAAATAACAGGAATTGTTGTAGTACAATTTTAGCGTGCTTAAGGCTCGACTGTACCTATTGGCCATTAAATTTATATCTAATTCGATTGTCAACTTAGAAACAATTTTTCTCGTGTAGGCCTACAATTTATTGTTGCGGGTTATGATCGACATCTGAATTTAAATCTGATACTAATACCTATCAGAATGAATTTTGCTTATATCCCCTATATCTAATTTTTTTCTGTTATTTTAAAATTTTAAGGGTATCCTGTTCAACATCTAAACATTTTTTAACGAAAAAAAACCCCAAAAATCGGTTCTAATAGGTGCTGGTCATAGTTTTGAAATGAGACATCGACAAAATGTATTTGGGAAAAATGGTTTAAATTTAACAAACGACTTAAGAGACATCAACCCAACGGTCGAGAATACTACCTACAATAAACCTTTTAATGACTGTTATTTGAGCTTTTTTTAAAATAATGTAAGTGATTTGTATATTTCAACTTTTATAAACGCTCTGTTTGTTTTGAATTAACGTATTGTAAAAATGTTTCGTATGTTTTGTAATACATAGGCTATGTGCTCTGGGAGTGAGGCCTTCGAAGCCACACGGTGAGGACACGAGACCAGCTAACCGCCATAAAGGGTAAAATATCGTTATTTAAACCTACGACAAGGTCAATATAAGCCTACTATTTAATAAACCATTTAACAATAATACACACACGAAATGATTTCTGAAAGTTTAGGAACAAAGAGTGTACCGATTTCAGCCTGAAGAAGGTTCACACCAGTCTGCTATCGCGATGTCTTGATGACCTTTTAACCTCAATGTCTTTAAACCCTATGTGCAAGGTCAAGCAAGTTTCCCGCCATGATTTGGGACTCTCGGCTGCAACAAGGAGAGACAGAACTGAACTGAAGAGGACGTTTTGATAGACGCCTACGTCAACGAAATGATTCCTTATCACGTAGGAGGGCCCACCCAAAAGTTACTGCGACAACAATGTAACGTAACATGAAGCTTTATATTACACAGCTGATATTTTGATTGAATTATTTTAATTACGAGCTATAATTAATATAAACTATCAAGATTAAAATTTATTAATAGCAAAGTTATTTATTACTTTAAAAAAACACATTTCATATTAGCGTCAGTTTTAAAAGTAAAAAAAAAACTCAAAGCCATTTGAATGTGTATTGAACACAGCTTTAAAATTAGATGTCGATTATAACTCTACGACAAATAATAACAGAGCTTAAGAATGATTTTAAGTAAACATTTCTCTTGTGGCACAGTGGTCCACAGGTAGGCTACAGCAGAATCTTTCAAGCAGCCAAATTCGACCTCTGGATTCTGTCCGGAAATTTCGGTTCGATAGCCATTGGCAAAAAATCCAAAACAATTTCCGGCGATTGTTCGGTTTACTTTAGTTTTCGATACTTACAGATGGCGCAATTAGTCTGTGCTCACAGCTTCGCCGCTACTAACCTTTTAGAATAAGTTGTGCCAAGAAATGATAATGCAGAATATAATCAGCTTATGGACATAGCTAAGTAAATGTTATCAGGAAAAATGATAAAACATCCTGGCCTAGTTCCAGCTGTTCAAGATCACAGTCTAAACTAATTGTTTCAACGTCTTAGTCATTATTATTTTAACATAAATTTTAGTTTTTCTCTCAACAATACAACATTTGCGTTCATATAACGGTTATATCGGAAAGAGTCGGAAGTGACAAATCACAGATACGTCAAACAGTAGATAAATATTCTCCTCGCACCTTAACCAATGACAGTGACGGGTTTTTAAATTATCTACATGAAAAATAATAACTCAAATCTGTAAAGGCTTACACAATTTTAAACAAAAGCAAGTTAAGGTTTTAAAAAAGACTGAAAATCAAAACTAACCTTTGACCACTATTTATGTAACTCGATTGCTTAAACAGTAAATAGAACTTTGATCTAAACGCATTCCATTGTTACCAGTTCAGTTAATTCTAAAATAAACTTTATTGTAATCTTGAGTTTTAATGTTCGTATGTCTAGTATATGATTACTAGACAAAATTGATTATTGGAAAATGGGCTATTGGAGCGGCCATCGTGGAAAGTTTTCAGACCAGCGACATTGAAATGTATGAATTACATTAAAAACCATATAGCTTGTATCCGTTCGATATAACTGTTTCTAGAAGATACATTGTTCCGACGTTTCCCCAAAATACATGGTACGATATGATAGTTTGTAGGTATGGCAGATACGATTTTGGCGAAACGTAGGGACAGAGTTTCTTCTAGAGCAGCCTATACCGTTTTTCTACCAGTGAAGTGTGTATTTTTCGCTATACTTGCGTAGCGTTCGCAATTTGGTTTGATCTGGTTCAAACTTGGCACTGTCTAATAATCAGAGTTAAAATCTGCATAAATTAGCATTTTAAATGTCCAAATGAAAGTGAATTGAAAAAATGAATGAATACTCATATACGTATGTTTATGGCATTGGTGTGTCATAGTTTTATAATATATTTTGTATTTTTTTTAAAGTTTTGACGACCTCGAATGAGACAACGAAAATCAGATTTTATATAACAAAAGTATACGAGCAGTAAAATGAATAAATGTTGATATTTTGTTACTTTTTGAAAATTCCATATAATAAGCGAGACAGTTGCGTGCCGCGATTTCTTTTTAGTCATATAGAATTAAATAGGCTATTGTAACGATTGCAATCATTTTTACTATGGAACTCGGGGCAAACTACTTCAAATCGGAAAAGTTGGCAACCCTGCTCGGAGTCAGATAAGTAGAAGCAAAACTTTCCCAATGCAGTAGGGATGGGAACTTCTGCTATTTTAAAAAAATATCAACGAACTGTTTGTTGGAAAAAATAACTGTTTGGAAAAACAGTTTGAAAAAACAGGTTTAGAAAAATAAAACTCGAAGTTGTATTAGCAGCTAAAACATAAGCACAAACGATCAGTCTAAGACTACTTTTTCATTCCCATTACCACCATGTCCTTAACTGTTTTTGGGTGTAAAACGTTTAGAAAAAAATAATTAAATGTAGTAATAATTAAATTACATTCTCAAAACGTAATATATATGTATGCCATTTTATATTTACAAAATGCAATGAATTTCTAATAGAAGCATTATTTTTTTACTTAAAATTAAATAGCCTTTGCATATTTACTGAAATGCAAACAATTTAGAATATTTTTAGTTGATTAAAAAATATTGATGATTGATAATAAATATAAAAAATACGTTTAAATAAAATTAGGTTATGTATTTACAAATTAGGTTATGTATTAAAATTAGGTTATGTGAGATGTTACTGTCATATTTTTATTTGGGAGAAAGTAGGTTTTCATTTTTCTACACTGAAAAAAGTAACGTTAATAAGTAAAATATAGTAATAAGAACATAGGCCAAATATGTTTAAATAAAATTGGCTCTATATAGTTACAAAATTATAGGTTATTAACATTAGGTTATTACAGGTTAATGATAGGTTATTAACCTAAAATAACCTAAAATTATTCAAGATATATACAAGAGTAGATATTGTGAATTTTAAAAAGTCCACACATCCAATAAATAATTAAAAACTATGCACTTAATTTTAAAAAAAACAAAGAAAGTAAAAGAAAACTTTCAAAATTGTCCACTAAATATTTTTAAATTTCTAAACACAAAGTAAACTACGGAGAAAAACTAATATAAAACACAATTATGGCTGTTTTTACAGTTTAAAAAATGTTTGAACAACAAATTTTACATTTAAAACAACTCGTTTGAAAAATAGAGATAAACTTTGACAACGCCCAAACAGTTCTTACTTCACTACGTTCCAACAAGAAATAGAGGGAAAAAGTATAGCAAATAGCAAGTTAAAGAAACGGTGTTTGTACTGTTGTCAACAGTTTAACGGGAAAATAAGAAAAATGTTTTAGCGCTTGCGGCAACGTTCGAATATAACGTAGGTGTTGGGGAAGTCCAAACTGTTGTTCCTTGTTTAACAAATAACGATCCAGTCCAATTCAAACTGTTAGTTTCCGTTTGGCAAAGCAGTTTGTTTTTCGTAAATAGAATAACAGTTAGTTTTAACAGTTGGAGTTTTCTTACCCATCTCTACAATGCAGCAAATTCAAGTAAGCAACACATAAATACTCGTTTTACAGTGCAAAACGAAATAATTGTACACTGAAATCGTGTCTGAGAAAAAATGGCAGTGATAATCAACGATCTGAAATCAGTATCTATTATAGGCGAACAAACGCCTGTTTTATAATGCTGGAATATTTATGCATAAATAATCATATTCGTCAAGGCTGTATAGATACATTCAACCGTGGTAACAATGTAGGCCTAACCTAGAACTTCGAGGAACAGTAATTATATCGAGACTGATACACACACACACACACACACACACACACACACAAGCTAGCAAGTAAACATATATACACACATACTCGTCACGCCCACACCTTCATGAAATTATTGACCTTGGAAACTTATAAGAAGGTCATTAACGTGCCAGGAGGAGGGGAATCAAAAGAAAGAAGTTGTACGTGATGGGGGGACAGGTGTAGGTATCTGTTGTAAAGTATGGCACACTGCATTAAATATCACACTTTCCATTGTAGAAGTAAACTCTTAGATTTCAATCAGTTGTGAAAACTAAATTTAGGACTATCTAATCTAATTCATATTATATTTCTGAAAGTTTGTGTGTTTGTTTGTTTGTTTGTTTGTTTGTTATTCAATCACGCTTTAACCACTTGACCAACTGAGATGAAATTTGGTACGAATATGGTTTAAGTATCAGAGATACATATAGGCCTATTCCCGTTTTACAAAACGTCATTATACTACTTACCCAGCTCAAAATAATTATCAGTTTTTAGTTTTGTGTCATGTGTTAATTGTAGTTATTTACTGGACATGTGATTTAGTTACCTGAGATGAACATAGATTCAATCCTATTTTAATAATCTTAATCTGTGTTTTATTTATTGCAAAATTATTGTTTTTAATGTAACATTTTCATATTTTAGTTGAAATTTTTTCAAAACTGACTTTAATTTGTTACTTTGTGTTAAATTTTCAATATTAAATGTAAAAATCCCTACACAGAGTGCCAATTGTAAGGTAGTATATATATTTGTGTAATTACATTACATGAAATATAGTAAATATGCAGTGTAGCATAACCTATATTTTTCGATATTTTTGTTACTAAAATGCTTTATTATGTGCCCAAGAGCAAGAATCCAAAATATGAAAGCACGAGAAGTACGATAAAATCTAAAATAAAAGTGACCAATATAACCTCAAAATTGGTACCAGGCGAAAATCAGTAACGTGTTGTAAATCGGTAAAACAATAAAAATACGACTAACACGGGTTTTGGGTGATAAAAAACCAATTTTTTAAAAGAATTCTGCATAACCAAACTGACACGGTTGTTAGGCCTAACAAGGTGATTCATGAAAAAACCTTTATATATTTTTTTAAAATAGCCTACTATATATCCTGACACGGTTGTTAGGCCTAAAACGGTGATGCGTGAAAAACCTTTACATTTTTTTTAAGAATACTACATATCCTAACTGACATGGTTGTTAGGCCTAACACCGTGATGAAAAAAAACCTTTATATTATTTTAAAGACATATCCCAACTGACACGGTTGTTGGGCCTATCATGGTGATGGTGAAAAAAACCTTTATTTTTTTTAGAATACTACATAACCTAATTGACACTGTTGTTAGGCCTAACACTGTGATGTGTGAAAAACCTTTATATTTTTTTAAAGAATACTACATATCCTAACTGACATGGTTGTTAGGCCTAACACGGTGATGCGTGAAAAAACCTGTATAATGTTTTAAAGAATACTACATAACGTAACTGATACGGATGTTGAGTCTATCACGGTGATGTGTGAAAAACCTTTATATTTTTTTAAAGAATACTACATATCCTAACTGATACGATTGTTAGGCCTATCACGGTGATGTGTAAAAAAAACCTTTACTTTTTAAAGAATATTATATAACCTAATTGACACGGCTGTTAGGCCTAACACGGTGATGCGTGAAAAACTTTTATATTTTTTTTAAAGAATACTACATATCCTAACTGACACGGTTGTTGGGCCTATCACGGTAATGTGTGAAAAAAACCTTTATTTTTTTTAAATAGTACTGAAAACCTTAACTGACACGGTTGTTAGGTCTACCATGGTAATGAGTGAAAAATACTTTATATAGTTTTTTAAAAGAATACTCCATAAGCTAACTAACATGGTTGTTATGCCTAACACGGTGATCCATTAAAATAACCTTTATTAATTTTTTTTAAATAGTTCTTATAACCTAACTGACACGGTTGTTGGGCCTAATAAGGCATGAAAAAAACCGTTATATTTTTTTAAAAAAGTATCTTAACTAACACGGTTGTTAGGTCTAACACAGTGATGCGTGAAAAAACCTTTATATTTTTTTAAAGAATACGACATATCCTGACACGGTTGTTGGGCCTATCACGATGACGTGTGAAAAAACCTTTATATTTTTTTAAAGAATTCTACATATCCTAACTGACACGGTTGTTAGGCCTAACACGGTGATGCTTGAAAAAACCTTTATATTTTTTTAAAGAATACTAGGCTACATATCCTAACTGACACGGTGGTATTCTTTATATTTTTTTAAAGAATACCACATATCCTAACTGACATGGTTTTTGGGCCTATTATGGCGATGTGTGAAAAAACCGTTATTTTTTTTAAAGAGTACTTCAACTTAACTGACACGGTTGTTAAGTGTAACATGGTGATGCGTGAAAAAAACCGTTATTTTTTTTTAAAGAGTACTCCAAACCTTAACTGACACGTTTGTTAGGCCATGGTGATGCGTGAAAAATCTTTATATTTTTTTTAAAGAATACTGCATAAGTTAACTAACATGGTTGTTAAGCCTAACGCGGTGATGCATTAAAAAATACCTTTATTTATTTTTTAAAAAATAGTACTCCAGAACCTAACTGACACGGTTGTTGGGTCTAATACGGTGATGCAGGAAAAAAGCCTTAATTTTTTTTAAAGAGTACTCCATAACTTAACTAACACGGTGATGCGTTAAAAAAACATTTATTTTAAAAAAGAAATACACCATAACCTAACTGACACGGTTGTTGGTCCTAACACGGTCATGCGTGATCTTTAATGTATATTACGATTGCGGGAAAAGCCGTGACGGTTAACAGGTAATCATATTATATTTCTGAAAGTTTTTTTTTGTTTATTTGTTTGTTATTCAATCACACTTTAACTACTGGACCAATTGAGATTAAATTTGGTATGAACACGGTTTAGGTACCTGAGATAAACACAATACTATTCCAGTTTAATTGAATAATAGTGATTTTTTAATAATACTGTATTTTATTAGAATATGACAGGACCCTGTTTTAGAGTATCGAGTAGCAAAAATGTATATTTCTTGGCCGAAAACCATAAATCGTATAATATTGTAAATAGAAATATATTAAAATAAAATGATCTAATCTGATTTTGAAAATCGACTATAAATTTTATAGCCTACATTATAATTGCAGGCAAAGCCGCAACGGGTAACAGCTAGTAAATAATAAAATGGAAAATGAACGGAAGAGGGTAAATCAGGTAAATTGAGGTTAAACAAATAAATGTGACAAAAACATTTCAAACTTTTTCAAGTTAAATTATTTAAAAAATCGTTTAGGAAAGTAATGTAAACATATTTTTGAAAAACGATCGGAATATTCGAAATCGGTTTACCAAATATTGTTAACATACGTGGGCCTGTAGACTGAAGCTAGTTAGTTCTTTTGAAATAAAAGAAATTTAAGATTTGCGATTAAATCGAAAAATCAAACAAACCTGAGTATGGTCAAGGTTTAATTTTTTTCCCGATTTATGACTGAACTGTAAATTTCCATTATTTCAGATATGGTTTTCTGGCTTCCGTAATATCTGTTCGTTATGATCACAGTTTGAACAAAACTTCATAATTTGAATGTTGGTTGATAAATTAGGCCATATTGTTTGGATATATAGCGACCCATTTAGTAAAATTTGGATCATAACTTTCATTGTCGATTTTGAGAAAATTCGATTTTAAAGTTTTTGTGTCAAAAAAGAGCTTCAAAATTTTTCTTTGATTAATAGTCACAAAATATAGGGAAACAAATCTATGAGGAATACTTTATCAAAATCGGTCGAATAGTTTAGTCTCCAGAGAAGTGTATAGACATACAGACGGACAGACATATAATTGAACGAGCGAAGCAAGGTCTCTTGTTTCAACACGATCGTTCGGCATTTGGTTTGTATGTTTATTACGCAGTTTTGGCCAAACGCATTGACCGATCGTTTTGAAATTTGTTATGTAGGCATGTGTGACATTTATAGAGCCCGAACTACGTGTGTGTAAAGTTTTTTCCCATTCTTTTCTGTTTCAAGATGGCGGCCTTTGATTTACGATGACTAGTGTATGCAGTTTTAGCTAAACGCATTGACCGATTGTTTCGAAATTCGCTATGAAGGTACCTTGTATAAAGCCCATAAGACATGTAAAATTTTTCCCCACATTTCCGTTTCAGTATGGCGATCTCTGATTTAATGATGACGAATGTACGCAGTCTTGGCCAAACGCAAAACCGATTGTTTTGAAATGTACTGTAAAGGTACCCTTGTATAAAGCCCAAACGGTGTATGTGTGATATTTTGCCATTTATTTTCATATCAAGATGGCGGTATCTGATTTAATGACGAGAGTGTAGTTGCTGATTATTTCGTATAATACAGGCTGAATGGCAAGACCTATCGTAATTTTTACCGCTTCATGAAGAAAGAGAATAAAAAAACTTTCTAAGTAAAGTTGGCCCAATAAAATTTTCCCATAAATATTACGTTTGCCGGTTAAATGGCGGAAAAGGTTTCGAGCGCTGTTCTGGTGCGCTTTGCGTATTGCGAGGTCTACTGTTCTTTGAACTGCCGCCTCGGTGGCCTAGTTGATAGTGTACTAGGCTTTCACCCCGAGGACCCGGGTTCGATTCCCGGCCAGGGCTTGGCATTTTCATACGCTATAAATCATCCCATCGTCTGCATTAGCCCAAGTGTGCACAATAGTCGAACGTTAAAAAAAAAAAATGTTCTTTGAACTACTGGTTGAAACATTTCTGAAAACGGACGATTAATCAAAAGCAAGATCGTTTTTACACAGTCACATAGGCTACTTACTTATAGTTAGAAAGAAAAAAATCAATATTACGGTCAAGAGACGTTAAGATTTGTTAAAACTGGCATCGAGTTTTTGAGACGGCTGTAATACTTTCTCTTTTGTAAAGTAACAAAGTCAAATTTGCATGCGTAAGCTGTCGTTTTAAAGCTAGCTCCAGAAATATTTATAAAACACCTTTAACAATTGTTCAATATTTTGATACCAGATACACTTACCATCTACTACATAATTACAGGATATCCTCCGAAGTTAATTACCCACTTTTTCAAGGTTGGGTAACCTCCTCCCCTCTCAATCACATACTTCTTCAGGGTCTTCATTAAAAATTCAGTTTCAGCTACAACGTAATGCATTTGAGTATAATTTAATTTTTTTTTTTACCTAGTGTTTGTTTTACTGAATTTAAACAGTTTATTTTTCCAAATTGAAATTAAAACAATTTCAGCATACAGTTTCTCGTACGCGCGCGCGCGCGCGCACACACACACACACACACACACACACACACACACACACACACACACACACACACACACACACACACACACACACACACACACACACACATACACATATATATATTTCAATACATTTTGATTTCCTCATAATATTCATCGTAATTTTCATAAAGCATTAATTTTCATAGAATTTGAAAATTTGAAAAGCTAATTTGCATATTTTAACACTGATTATGATGGTGAAATTATATTATTTTAAACGTAAGGAAAAAGTTACGATTTTTTAACGATTTTCAATGGCCAACATTTAGAAACAGTGGAACGAATTTTGCTGCGAATTTGTTCAAACTATGAATCAAACTCGATTGTGCAAAGTTTGAATCACGTGGGAATAAAATCACGAAAGCTACAGGGCTCAGACGTACACTCGCTCACACAGTATCAATGTTTGCCTTTCGAGGTTGGTGAAACACGAACAGCTGAAACTGACATTAAATATCAATAAAAATATAGTTGATTAAAAAAATCCAAATGAACTGAAAGACGTGTCGGCGCAGCGGTCGAACCGGTTTCGCTCTTGCGGGCGGGTCCGGACAGACATTTTGTAGAGACCACTTTTTTACCCAGAGGACCCGAAAACGGATACTTGCACTCGAAAATAAAGTAGAATTTGTTCCCGTTCCCTCTGGAACTTTCTCTGTTATACTGTCATCGAGAGAGTAATAAGTTAATATTTTTACGTCATAACTCTGCGAATTATTCAGATCGTGGGAAAATCGATTTTGTTGGAAATACGAGTTTTCAGAACCCTAAATCGAATTGTCCTTGAATTTTTGCGCGTCATTGCATCGGTGAACATCTTTGTTAACTAAACTTATTAACCAATTTTGTTAAGATATGCCAATGTATGTCTGGTTTGTTCATTTACCTAAAAAAAATTAATTAATTTTCTAAATTAAAAAAAAATTTAAAACCTTGTGTTAAAATCGGACTTTCTCAAAATCAGCTATAATGATTTTGCTCCATAAATTTCCAAACAAAACGTACGAGATATATCTCTTTAAAAATCCGGTTTGGAAGCTATCGAAAAGAATTAAAAAAAACAGCCTAATTTTTTAATTCCGGTTTATTTGATCTTGTTCAAATGTTTATAATATATCGGTACAAAAAATCATAACTCAAGTCAGTATATCAAATATCAAAGTAAGTATGATTCTATCCCTATACTTTGTACAGTGAGAAAGTAACAAAAAATGTTTTATCTCTAAATAAAAGGATTCAAGAAAACTTTTTAAATAATTATTTCGGATTTTTTAAAAATATTTATGTTGTTTAACGTAATCGTAATTAATGTAATTTATATTTTAATGTTGGCTAACGTGAATGTATGTTTAAATCAGCCGGTGGTTAAAATGGTATTTAATCGTTTTAACACGGTTAGTATTTCAAATGGAATATTGTTGCCAAGCTGGTATTTCACACCTGGTATGCAATATGCTGTATGCAATATGCAGTACAGCACGGTAAAAATGATTAACTAACACAATAATTGAAGGCGTTTCTTAATTTTTGTACTGTTTATATTTTTTAATTCATAACTTTAAACACTTACAAAGCTATTTAAGCAGCATACTAAGATATTTATCACAATTCTGTAATATATTAGTTTAGCCCTGATAAACTAAACAAAATATTCTGTTTTATACCAGAAATAATAAGAAACAGATAAATTTCACACAATTGGTTTATCGGAATTTGTTCAAATTTCGGTCATAATTCAAACTTGTGTACCGAATTTCAAAATAAATACATTTAAGTTTTAAGTAAACTGGAAAAATAAAACTGTCCCGCCCCGAGAGGTTATATTTTTATATAACCTGAACCGTCGCATTATTTTATTTCAAATTAATAGTCAGACGTTAAACACACAAAAAAATCTTTGTAACAAGTATAGATACAGTATTATACTTGAGTCTAGAGCTCTTCATGGCACATTTTATATTACTATTATGTCTTATCAATGAGGGAGAGATTAAATTGGCAAAACAACATACTGTATTTACTGCTTCAATACGTATTCCTATTTTGTTGTGCTTATTAAACGCACACACACACACACACACACACACACACACACACACACACACACACACACACACACACACACACACACACACACACACACACACTTAACTCAAAACTTTTAAATGTAAACCCATACCGTTGACACCTAATTTTAAAGATCTTGTTAAATGAAAAGGAACAGCGCGAACTAGAGGCTCTAATCTCAATCCTATTTAATATGGTGGGAATTTAAAAAAATTCAAATTCCTGGGAAACCCAAAACATGAACAGTAATCACTTGAACTCTGACTAACTCCCCTAAACAGACTGAGTTCTGAAATCCGATCAAAGGTTGAAGTATTTTTGTTATTTCTTCAGTCTTTGGTAGGCCCTAAATATAGACAAAAAATTAGAATCGTAGGTTAGAATTAGTAGTAATAAATATCAACGCATATCTTTGTGCATTATTACTTGTAATGAAGTTAAGCGAACGAGAGTGTATCAGCCTAGTAATACTGATATGAAGCCTAAATGTGATCAGTCTCTAAATTTAATACGAAGCTCTAAATCAGCCAAAGTAATGTGAAGATTTTTTAGGATTAGTATACGCTGTTCTTTTTGGGTTAGATTAGAATTAATTTACATTGTTCTGTTTATGTTAGGTTAAAATTAGTTAGTTTACACTATTCTTTTTAGGTTAGATTATAATTAGTTAGTACATACTGTTCGTTTTAGGTTAGGCTGGAATTAGCTAGTTTACGCTGTTGATTTTTGGTTAGGTTAGAATTAATTTACGCTATTTTTTACGTTAAGTTGGAATTAGTTTAATTTGTACCTTTTTGGTTAGATTAGAATTAGTTCACGCTGTTCGTTTTAGGTTAGAATTAGTTAGTACAGGCATACACCGTTCTTTTTCTTTTAACAAGACTTTTCGTCGGCGAAAAAGGACTTTTTATGCCTTATAAACATTTAATGAGTTTTCCTGTTATTTATATACACTAAAACGTTATTGACATATGCGCGCGCGTCAATACACACACACACACACACACACACACACACACACACACACACACACACACACACACACACACACACACACACACACACACACACACACACACACACCACACACACACACACACACACACACACACACACACACACACACACACACACACACACACACACACACACACACACACACACACACACACACACACACACACACACACACACACACACACACACACACACACACACACACACACACACACACACACACACACACACACACACACACACACACACACACACACACACACACACACACACACACACACACACACACACACACACACACACAACACACACACACACACACACACACACACACACACACACACACCACACACACACACACAAACACACACACACATACATATATATATATATATACACACACACACACACACACACACACACACACACACACACACACACACACACACACACACACACACACACACACACACACACACACACACACACACACACACACACACACACACACACACACACACACACACACACAGTATATATTACATTTTAAAAATCAAGAAATACATTATTTTTGTCCTTTATGAATGTATGCGTTTATAAAGGTTAAGTAGAAGTAATTTAACTAATACTGTACAATTTTTATTATTTTCGTTTCATGCAAAATTGTCGAAAGTTCTCAACCCAAACTGATAATTTTTCGAATACGACGCCACTCTTTGTCGCTTGTAATTTTATTTTCAACTTTTTTATTATCGTGTATATTTATGAATTTAAATACTGTACTCGAGTGTAATAAATGTTTATGATTTGCATTTGAATATACGTTTATTGCACGGCGCGATATGCGATACGCAAATATTTTATTAGACTTTTATATTGTATGTTATAGATAAATCAGAATGCAATCGTATAGGCCTGCTATAAAAGTGTACAGTTTTATATTGGATAGACCTGGGACAGGGGATAGTTATGACCGGCCGGTGCACTAATGCAAACAAACCTGTTCTTGAGGTAATCAAATACAATACGAGTGCAGCCGTGTTACACGTTGCCAATTTATTGCAAACAAGCATGGCGGACATGTGAACTTGATTCCAGCTTTCTCACTCATCTGCGACAGTGCTTTTTACGCTGGAAAACATTTTATTGTGATAAATGGATCTGCGGGACGAGTAAAACAAATGGTGCAAAACCATTACACAAACTTTTTCACATTCAATTATTTTCTCGAAATGGCCGACCAAAAAAACTGTCTGATTTCTCAAAATCGGTTTATCAGATTCCGTGAAATCAGTGTACGAAATATGATATGAAAGAAATTCTAACTGCTTAACAGCTTTCTGTTCAGCCGTATATTCCAAACTCGAAACGATGCTTTAATTATCAAGGCTTTGGGCATGTGAGTTCATCATGCAAAAGGCCTAAAGTATGCGGTAGTTGTGGTTTCAACGGCCATTCTAATGACAATTGCACGGATATCCAAAAGTGTCCCAATTGTGGTGGAAATCATCCGGCTCCTTCCTTTAACTGTCCGCAGTTTAAGGAAGAGAAAGCATGGCAATGGATGAAGTAGCTTCCCGAGAAGTTAAAAGAAATTCGAAATTTCCACAGTAAATATTGAGGGTAAACAGTTTGCTGTTGTTGCTGCGACAGTAAGTCCTCTTGTCGACGGACAGGTTAACTCAACCATTGACTCTTTTTTCTGCTGCTACCATTCCTATAAACATTTCTAAGGATCGCGTTTAATCGGATTGTCCCTTTTCTAAAGGAATGCAAACCACTACTTCCAAAATATCAACTACTAATTATAATTTGTGATCGGATCCACTGAATTACTTACCCGCGAAAGTAATTACATCTACTTCCGGCTTGGGATTGCGAACTAAGTTATAATTTCAAGAAAGTGGAAGATACAAAAGTTATTGTTACGTTATGCGGTATTGTGACTTTTTAGAAATTCACTTCCATCACGTCAGCTAGACAGCTGTTTGCGGAGCTTATTATTTTGACGAAGCAGTCACGTGACCTTGCTGGCCGTGAAGGTCTGCTGGCCATTGTGTGACGTAACAAGTGTGAACAAAATGCAGTGATTTATTGGCAAGGCCAGGCCAATAACCAAGGACGTGGTCCTCGTCGAATTACAGATTTGGTATAAATCTGTATAGTTTTTTATAGTTTTTATTTATACATTTTCTGATGACCACTGTAGTTCAGTCGGTAAGACATAAGACAGGCATACATAATGGACAGTTACAAATCTGACATGTCCGAAGATTATTTCCCTAGCGAAAGACCTGTAACGTTATCATCGTGGTTCGCGAGTTCACCGTTTCAAAACTGAAATATATTAATTTAGGGCATAAATACATAACAAATTACCATGTACCTAAAACTAGTTAACAGTAGTGTGTGTGTGTGTGTGTGTGTGTGTGTGCGTGCGCGCGCGCGCATGTGTATAATTTTCCGATGAATTCTTTAATAATAAGCTGTGCATGCAACTGTCTCGCTGACGTGATGGTAGCGAATTTTCAAAAAGTAACAACACCACATAACAAATACTCTCTTAATTTCCACTTTCTTGAAATTATGATTTTACGTCATTCAAAGTTAACATCTGAATAAATATAGTAAGGCCTATTAGTATAATGACAATATCAGATTTAAAAGAATCATAATTTTTTAAATTTTGGAATATTTACCAATTTGAAACACACACACACACACACACACACACACACACACACACACACACACACACACACACACACACACACACACACACACACATACATGGTGCTTCATCAAAAACATCACCAAGAAAGGAAAATTTTCCCTTGAACTTGCAGGGCCAAAGATTTTGGAGGTGTTTTTCTTTTTTTGTATTACCAGGGCTTGACTCATTTTTCCTTTGAAGGGAAAACAGTTAACAAAGAAGTGTAGGAGATCTTGAAACAGCTACGAGATGCAATTGAAAAATGGGCAGGAAATGATGGGGTTTGTTGTATGACAGCTGATGGTCGCTGATCACATTGATCGCTGATGGTGAAACAATACATTGCCAAGCACAATGTTACCACTCTAGAACACTCTTCCTATTCTCCTGACTTTGTACCACTGGATTTGTACCTGTTGCCATGACTGAAAATGACATTGAAGGGACATTTTGCTGATTCACAATAAGTGATGAAAAATGCGATGAAGTGGTTAAACAAAATTTCCAAAAATGGCTTTCAGGAGTGTTTTCAACAAGTGTATAAAGGTGGAAGAAGTGTGTACATGCAGGAGGAAAGTACTTTGAAGGAAAAAAAGGTTAAAATATACATACTTTCAATACATTTTTATTAACCAATATATTCCTTACCTAATACGTATGTATATACTTACAAAATTTGACACAATTCATCAAAAAGTATTTTATAAATCAGGATCAGTGTTCTTGTCAAGGTATCAGTTTTACCATTATTTAATGGCTACTCCTATAACACATTGTAATTTGCTAATTAAATGTACCTTATTTTTATTTAGTTATTAAAGCTGAAGAGAACCTAAGCTATAACATTCCTTTCATTTCAAACATTTTCACTATAGAGAAAGTATGGTGACTGTAAAAAAAATTACATTTGAAATTTTGGTATGTCTATTCGCGTTCAGGTCGCATGAGTCCAAAAAGTTGTTTTTACAGGTCTGTTTGTGTGTATACATTGCTGAGACTAAACTAATCATCTGATTTTAATGAATGCATGCACTGTTTACATATTTACTGTAAGTTGGATTGAAACGAATTAAATAAAAATCTTTTTATTTTAAAAAAATATTTTTATTTTTAAATTATCTTTTATTAAAAATTATCTTTTATTTTTAAAAAATTAAATAAAATTTTTTTATACAATAATTTTGTTATTTTTATACAATTGTCCCTCCTTAAATCAACAAATGATGATTGATTAAGTTTGATTACTTGGGGATGAGGGGGTCTAAAAATCAAAATTGTGATTATTAGTTAATTAATTTTAATTGTGATTAAAAATTGAAGGTCCAATAATTTTATCGGTTAAAAAAAATAGAATTAAAAATCAAAGGTTTGGCTAGTTAGTCTTTAATGGCTAATAATTTTGCAAATTGCTTTCACATACACCCCAGACCTCTAGTTAAGATGCAGGAGCCATTTTAACTGGTTCTAACAGAGCCCCCCTCCTTGAGGATGACAGTCTGCCTCTGAAACTATTAAATAGTTTTAAAATTTGCATAATAACTTGCTGTGTGTAAAGATGATCACCTTTAATAAGTCCTTTAATATTATTTTAAACTGTGAGCAAGATAACATGAAACAATTTTAGTGATTATGGCATCACCATGTTTTACATAATTATGCTTGTTACACACTAAATAATTAGAACTGGATTTATAATTCTAGTACTGTTTAAAAAAAATAATCTTAAACATGAAACACACTGCACTGATTGAGCAGAGTAGTTGGTATTTGAAAAATTTGATCTTTCATTTAATTGTAAAAATGTACTTAAACCTAAGCACATGAGCCCAAAACCACCAATTCCTTATAAAAACCACCAATTCCACCTAGACCTATCTTCTTTCATAGAAACTCTGAATAAATGTCACTTTTTTTCAAAAATGGGTAATGAAAGGATCATCATGCCACACTTACTGAACAGTAGAAATTTATTGGTATAGTTAAAATTTGAGATATCTTTACAGAAATTATGGTTTTTGTTCCCCCCAACCCTTAGAATAATTGAGCTCTATTTTACACAAAACCATTACTCCAACAAAGTAAAAATACTGTATGGTTTAAAATTCACAACAATGGGATTATTAGAATAATAGACAAGTTTCCTCATAAAATATTTATGAACAGATGTATGTGGAACAAACATGTTCCTTTAGTTATAAAAAAATGTATAACAATATTTAATTTTGGAGGTATGTACCTGTAAGTACATATTGCATTTCAGCTTCAGACTGAATCAAAAATGCTACATGCAAAATGTAACTGTCAGATAACACTACTACCATTTGATTTGATTTTAAAATCACAAATTAACTGGTGCACAATTTTTTAATTAATATTTAGTTTTAGAAACACAAATTTACATTTTGGTAGAAACTTTATTGAAGAAATTATCCTGTTTTCACAGATTTATTAATTATTGGTGCTAAATATATTCATGTAAAAGACAAAGCCCTCACATATTGACTCACTCATCAGTGATTCACCAACTTTCCACTCACCTGGAAAGCTGAAATAGGATACCCTTATTCCTTATAAGCTAAATTGAAAAAATAAGGTATTTTGATTTGGTTCGGTATTCGTAAGGGGGGTGGAAGGGGCTTAACCCACCTTTCCAAAATGTGTTTTTCACTTGTAACAGTGTATCAGAAAGCTGAAAAGAACACTAAACAGGTTCTCATATTTCTTCTCAAAAAACAACATTTCAAGCTAACTCATTGAGTCAAAAGAATGTGACCTATTATATTGTTTCATAATTCAACTGAACCATGCTAACTTGTAAAAAAAGGGCTGAATTCAAAAAATTCATTACTTTTATTTATTCTTCAGTCATCAATTCTCAATTTCCTAATAATTTGGAAAAGTGGAATTAGGTACACTTACTCCTTCCTAACAAAATAAGAAAACTAAGCTATTTTTTGTTTTGTTTGGTAATGTTAAAAGGGGCTAACATGTAGTTTATAAAAGGCAATAAATTATCTAGTTTAAACCACCTTTCCCACTTTTCATTGATACACAGTACATGTTTTACAAATTAAAATATTGTAACAAAGCTATTGGAATTTGGTATTCAGCTAATTATGCATATAGTAATGAATGCCAAAAAATTTGGTATCAAATAATAATTTACAAAATATGTTTGTATGGTTACAGTTGAGTTCAAAACAAGTTTGGAGGCGGAATTTCATGTTGTTTGTGGCATTTTGTAGGTTATGTTGCATTCTTCCTCAACCCTAAAAACACATTAAACTCCAATCCAAGTGGTGCAGGATAGCTCTGTAGTGTTAGTAGTCAACCTAAAGAAGTATGAATGTGGGATAGGCTGGCAGCTGACCAATCTCTATAGGTCATGTAGAGAAAAAGTATGGGAGAACAGAGAAAAAAAGATACACAGAGCTTTATTTTTGAACCACCACACACACACACAATATATATATATATATATATATATATATATATATATATATATATATATATATATATATACACACACACACAACTTCTGTAATGTAATGGAGTCTATAACATACTTTACTCTTAGTGTTCTTCATTGGCTTTAATTGCTGTTTCTGCTGAATTAAAGCCAGCAAAACTTCAAGCTGAAAACAAAAATGGCTTGTGAAATCGGTGTTTAATAAACTTCAAGCTGAAAACACTGATTTTGTTGTGATGCTAATTTTGCTTTAATAGTAAATAAATTGTGTACTTTACGTAATCTCTGTAAAGACAATAATGACCAATGGAAATAAATATTTGACTGATTTTTAGACCAGACAGACAATGATGTGAATTTTCTTTAAAACATTATTTTGTGATAGTACAACACATTTTTTGTGTAAGAGAAGAAGTAAACAATCAGAACCTTGTAAATATTGCAATGAGTAAATAAACACAGATCATGTACTATATATTTATGTTTATACATAGTACAACATCTATATTACTTAATTACATAATATTAATTTACATTTCGTTATTAATTTGATAGTAATTGTTCACCAAATCAAACTAACAAAGTTAGTATAAGCATTAGAACAATGGTACAATTAAGGGGAAAATTTGACTACCAAGTTGGAAACATTTGATGCTTATGTCAGAAGTTCAGTTGTCAGAAAGCCCAAGTTACTGCGTGGCAGTGTAATGGCACATTCAGTGATCAGCTGAAATTGCGCAATAATGTCTTCTGCACATATGTTCTTATAGACAATCTGGGACTCCATTATAGCTCTCGCGCATGCACATATCTACTCAAACAATGGCTATCAATAGTTTTGCTACTACAATATAACAACTAAAGTTATAGTCTGTCTATGCATGAACAGACATGATAATTTGTCTTTAAGATATTAAATATGACTAAAAAATATTTAAAAAGGTAGAATTTCTTTTTTTTGAATTCTGATAGTTCTGCTGATTTAAAATATACAGCTTTCAAATTTTCCCAGTGTTGAATAGCTATCTACTTCTTTAAAAACTTGGGGAAGTTTTACCATGCTGTGATATGTTGGCACACTTACATGCAGAGTTGACTATTTATTACTGTTTCTTGAAAAGGAATAAAAACGGTTCTTAAGTCTGAGCTTCAATAGCAGAAAAACACGTTATTCTGCTTGAATATTGTAACAAATTTCTTTGGAGGACTCTGGACCGCCTAGGCTGGAGGATGTTGCCAGATGGTCCAATTGAAGATATTAAGGGTCCTCCAATGGTCATAGCTGTTAGCTGCTACTGAAGAGAGCAAAAAAGAATATTTCCACACCGATTTCTCTTTCTCCCATTCTCTCTCCCCTCCCATTCCCTCTCAGCATTTTCAGCCTTCCCTTGCTTTGGAGAATGTGGTATCAGTTTCTATTAGACCTGCACTTCTTAATGTTTATGTGTTCATTGATACTGTTAAAAAGTTAATCCACAAATGCCCACTGATAGCATCAAGTTGAGAGTGGTACTGGAAGAGCCCAAGTGTTAAAAAAATTGAGGAAATATTTTTGGAAAATTAAAAATAAAATTTTAATTGTTATGGAAACAGTAAAAAGCTGCTGGTTGAACAATTTGTTATTAACATTAAGACGTATAAAGAAACAAGTTATGATTACTACTTGCCAACCCCATTGATTTATATATCATGGGGTAGGCATGTAAAGCAGCATATAGACTGCAGAAAAGTAGAGTATGGCTATCCTCAACTTTTAATATGAAGATCACAGAAATTAGATCAGAGACCCGATTCTAATGACTAATTGGACTAAGGTCTGTTTGGATGGTCAAATGACACATAATTTCTAGATCCTTTAATGTTAAATTGACATTTGAGAAGGAAGATCATGTGTTGGGAAGCTCTGGAGACTGGTATGGAATATAGATGGCTCCAAAACAAAGACATATACTGGTGCTGGGGTGTATTGTCTGAGACCAAGGTTGAAGAGGGTGTTAGCCTGGGACTGTAATATAGTATTACAGTCAGAGGTAGTAGCTATCAATGACTGTGTTTAGGAAAATTTGAGACAGGTTTTCAAGAAGGCTTAAATTCATATTTAAATTGGTAGTCACAACAATAAAAACACTTGCAGGTCCTATAATTCAATCTAAGCTGGTCTAGGAGAATCAGTAGAAACTCAACTCTCTGTTCCTGGGATACCATGTTACTCTTCACTGGATTCCGAGACATAAAAAGCTTAAGAGGGTTATGAGGAGGCAGACTGACTGGCTGGACTGGGATCTACATCTGAGTTGCTTTAGGAGCCAGCTTTAGGAATCTCTGTGGTTGACTGGGTCTGCCATCAATAGGTGGATAAACAAGCAACGCCAGGCAAGAAGGAACAACCTTACTGGGCATTCCCGTAGCAAGCGCCTTTTAAGAAAGGCCCACATTGAAAATTTAGAGGAGTAGCAGATATCCTGGACAGAGCACAGTTCAGGAAAACAATGGGGATCATTAGAGGGAACTATGGTCTGAGGTGTACATGAACAGGATAGGAATGTGTCATGGAGAAACCGTGTGTAGGTTATGTAGGAAAGAAGAGGAAACTGCAGGTAACAAAATTTATGACTGTGAGGCTCTTGCCAGCAGGAGGCTAAGGGTATTTGGCTTCAGGAACCTGAATGGCCAATATAATGAGCTATTTAGTGTTTTGCTAGAGCTTATTAAGGGCACCAATCTACTGAACTAGAACTCAAGACGTTTAGTTGCACAGTACCTGATTGAAATAGTTGCAATAGTTGACAATAGTTGCAATAGTACCTAGGGTTTTATTACCTCTTCCTCTAGTATTCTATCTATCTATCTATATACATATCAAACAAACTTAGATTTTTCTCTAACAAAGAAAAACAAAGTTGTTCCATAAGAGTGGTGAAGCAATTTACCTTTAAATCACATGAAGCTGTTTAAAGATATTTTTTGTCCATGCAATTTCAAGTACAGTTCCAGAATTATCAATAAAAGCTCCAGAAAAAAAAAAAAAAAAATTGAGCTGAAGAACAATCATAGAATGATCTTGAGCTTTCCATATGAAATGTGTGATATCTGAAGTGGAATGATGAAAAACTAAAGCTTTAGTTGTTTTAAATGATATTGGTGAAATGTCATTGATAAATAAATGTTTTTTCCTGGTGGAGATTCTCCACCAAGCTCTTTCCCAAAACAATTAATTTGTTTACTCTTTCTGGTTTCTATTCTACTTAGAAATAATTAATAAATATCTAATTATTTTTACTTTTCCTGTACTTGTAAAAAAATACAAAAAAACCAATCCATTTCCACTATTATTATATGACAGTTTATTTTTTATCACATGCTCAAGCAGTCATGGTTGTGTAGAGGTGCCAAACACTGTATTCTAACAAATTCTGTAAACATACCTTTAGTTTAAAGTCTTAGAGAGTGTAATACAGGCTAGCCTGGAAGCTACAGAAACACTTAGAACACACAATATTTAGTGTCACTTGTACTCATTTACCAGAGTTGGTTGTGTTTTAAATGATGATACACTAAAAACTGGTAAACTTAGCATCATATATAAATTCTGTTATAGCAGTTTATTTAGCTGTTGTGCCTTTTAGCAGTGCTGATATTTGCCTCGCTGTATTGGAGTGCAATAACCAGACTTTAGCGTTGGATATTGGTGAGAGCACTCATCTGAAAACACAATTAGTGACACTTGTTATGTGGAATAGTGGCCTGAAGATCAGAGTGTAAGAACTTAGATGGTTGTAATGTTTAATCGAAAACTAGAGAGAGAGGTTTTTGTCACACAAAGGACTTGGCATGTTGGATATCGCAGAGCTCAACATTGATTGGGTGCAAGTTGTAAAGCATTCTGATATCATAGGAGGCTGTTTTATCTATGGTCCATTCAGGACCTTTAACTTCGGATAGTTGACTGAATATGTATAAGGTTACAAGGGGCAAGGAAATTATTGTATAATGTGGCATTTGGATGAAAAAGCATTTCAAATTGTTTTTCTTTAATAACACAGTGACAGGTAAATATTATCTCAAGATGTATGTGATAAGTTTATACCAGAATTGGATCTAATTGGTAAATAAGCAAGATTATTACATTGTTCTACATCCTTACAACAATGGCCTGATTGATTAGCCATAGAGGATACATAGAGTGGATTTTTAGAGCTAATTTTAATATACTTTCTGGACCTACTGAAGTTCAAAGTGTGCCAAGTGATTGTGCATAGAATTTGAGCTGCAAGCACAGCAAGAAAGATTGGCTGCAAAGAGTGCAGATTCATAGGTTACCTCAAAATAAACTTTGTTTCCAGATTAAAAACCTCAATAATGAACATTTCCTTAAGACTTTTGTGAAAAAAATAATTCACTGACAATACAAATACTTAATTTTAATAAAATGGACAAAGTAGGATTATTAGAATCACAATTGGACTGGAACAATAATTCATCACAGGAACCACCTTTTTATGTACACCCAGTACCCAAAAATATGCATATCTCAGTGGTTAAATAACCTTTCTCCACATTTTTTTGTGAATAACATTAAGACTTATATGAAATTTAAAACACTCATGTATCTGAACAAAAAATACCTAGTGAAGTACATTTTTTTAAGGAATATATGAAACAAAGTTGTTTTGTTACATAATCCTTCTCCACATTTTTTTTGAATAACATAAGACTTATGTGAAATTTAAAATAATCATATATCTGAACAAAAAATACTACTGAAGAAAGAATGTATTCTTTTTAAGGAATATATATGAACCATAGTTGTTACGTCAAAAAATATTTTAATCGTAATGTTATTGAGAAGAATAAATCTAGGACTCTAATGATGGAGCAGCCGATTGCCAAATAAAATTAATTAAATCTAATCTTATCAGCAATGTAAGGTTGAGTGGACTGTATAATATGGCATAATTCTGTTGGATATTGATGTTTGAAGGCAAAGTAGTCCTCGAAGGCAATTAGGTGCACTTGAGAGTTGTGATGCAGAAGTGGTGTTCTCAAGGAAAAATGTTTATATCACTGGCTGCACTTGATACACATTAGTTATGAACCTAACTAATAGAAAAGGGGCTAACCATTGGCAATTACCCCTCCACTTACCTCTGCCTTTTAACATAAAGACTGGCCCAAATAAACAAACTGACCTTCTCAAACTCCCAACTAAAGTAGAATATCTTACCAGGTATGTAATTATATTCTAATATCTTTTTTTTTAATAATCAATTTATAAGTCCCCTAAGCTAATAATGTTAAAATATTAACTTAAAATGGTCACTAAAGTAACAACTTTTTTTGTATTAATATAGCAAACAGTATTGATGCAAAGCTTATTAATATTAGTGCCATAATTTTAGTTTAACTAATATTATCATACTTCTTATTTAGCTTATTGATCAAGCAAAGCGAGGTCTCTGATTCAAATCAACTGTTCGGCATTTGGTTTGTTTGTAACACAGTTTTGGCCAAATGCATTGACTGATTGTTTTGCAATTTGGTACAAACATACTTTGCGTAAAGCTCAAGTGACATATGTGTAAGACTTTTTTCATTCACTTCCATTTCAAAATGATAGCCTTAGGTTTAACAATGATAATTGTAGTTGTATTTCCTATAATACTGGTTGAATATCCTATCACAATTTTGACTGCTTCATGTAGAAAAAGCATCAAATTTGCAATGAAGTTGGCCCAGTAACACTTTTCTTAAAGATTACAGTTACTGGATAAAGAAAAGGTTATGACTACATCGGAGCACTGTCATGGAGCGATGGCCAGGAAAGCTGTTTCTAAATGGCCTAATGCAAATACTGTATAAAGTTATTTCTTCATTGTGTAGTGTAATGGATTTTTATTTTATTAGTTTATTCAAATTAGTTTTCCTTTTAATCTGTTACATACTTGTACATAATTAAATTCACCAATGACAATTTTTTTATAACTAATGTAATGTGTGGTTGAATACATGTCTGGTAACAAGGATTTTAATAAAAAAGGCTTTAGCTAAACTTTGAGATTACACTACATTCAATTAACTGTGAAGAGAATATTAATTACTATTCTTTGAACTACTATCAATTAATTTTCAACATATAAAAAGAGATGACTGTTGTATTAATGTAAGTGTTGAAACAATAAAAAATGTGTAAAATCTATTATGAAATTTGTAACAGTTTTAAGTAGATTCCGTTTATAACATCACAACTGATTAAGGTTCTTAAATAGTAATCAGTTTATATTGTACTGATTATTATTATTTATTAGGGTGTAAAAAACATAACTTAAAGTTATTTAGATTATCAATGTAAATGTAACTAATAAAATGGATAAGGTATAAATTAAAAACAAAATTTAATACACAATATTTACATTGTCACAAATCTTATCATACAAAATACATTTAAGAAAGACAAAACTACATTAAAAAAATGAATACTATGTTTCTAGTGTGGCATTCTTATAAGTTTTACAACAACTGTAACGTAAGTTGTTACAGACAACAATTTCTAGACGTAATTAGTTTTTAAAAAAATAATATAAAGTCAATTAGATAAAGAATCATTATTTAATGATGAAGAGAAGAGAAAGAATGTATCAATGAAATAACTATCAGTGTATTTGACCTACTTTTTTATTTTTAAAGTTTAAATTCGTTTTTATAGAAAGACCTTAGTAAATCTGAAAAAGAATTGTAGTTTATACCACAACTTGAAGCAGAAACAGGACCAGAACAAATATTAATACTTTTAATTTATTCTATTTTTGTGTGTTGTGTCTATTATTGAAGATAACAAAGCATAAATAGGTAATTACTTAAATATCTATTATTTAGTATTTAAAGACATATTTTTACTTTCAATTCATATCACATTTTAAGCAAATCGTTGCTTCACATCACTGGAAGGGAATCATGTTTGGATAATAAATTAATCAAAATGAAGATTTACCATAACCGTATCTAATTGAATGAGTAAACTTTTGACTTTTATCAGCTTCTATTTGCGAAGATAAGTGTAAACCAATATCAGAAAGATCTTCAACAGCTGGTGGTATCGGAGAAGATACACTTGCATTGTT
This sequence comes from Callitettix versicolor, assembly GCA_022606455.1. Classification (NCBI taxonomy): domain Eukaryota; kingdom Metazoa; phylum Arthropoda; class Insecta; order Hemiptera; family Cercopidae; genus Callitettix; species Callitettix versicolor. The sequence continues at coordinate 70,754,170 of CM040189.1, forward strand.
GACCTTGTTAGCAGATTGTTTCTTCAGAAAAATATTCCGGGTAAGAACTATTGTAGGCTTACTGTCAGATTTCACTTCTTGATCTTCAGTTCTTGGGATTGTTTTTTGTTGGTGTTTATGATATGAATCAAATTTATAAAGCGCTTTAACTATACTTTTTACGTAGTTTGCAGTAAATTTTTGCATCTTTGGTTTTTCAAATACCTGCCAAAGTCTTGAAGTTGGCTCAGGAGCTTCAATCAGATTAGATTCTTTCAGCCATAATTCGTTGTTGATATCTAAAATTTCACTTTTACTTGGAAATACTTTCACATCCCCAAGTGAGTTTGTAACCAGAAAACTTAAGATGGTGGCTAACTGCAACAAGAAATAAAGTATGTAAAGTTTGCAAGTTGAGAATTAATATCGTTGTAAACATGTTGGTGAAATACAAATTATTTTGTTTAAAAAAGTTCAATAATGATATTTCAATATTTTAGTGCTTATATTGTCATTTTTGACCTATAATGTGCAGTAGCACTTAATCCAGTGATGTTTTCACCCTGTACACAAATAAAAGAGTTGAAAGAAAAAACAGAGGAAGTTTATTACATTAATATTATATTGAAAACGTTTTAATTGGACAAGCTGTATTAAATTGAGCTATTTGCAAGAAACATTAGTGAATAGAGTGGAAGTTTGTATTCAGGAAGATGGTGATCACTTGCAACATTTATTCTAGACTTTTGCTTAGAATTGAAGGAAGTGGAAAGTTTAGTTATAACTTACATTCAATAACTTACATTATTTGTAAAAACCTACTGATGTCAGATTACAATGGGTGGTTGCACTTTATATGGGCAACCTGTATAAACAGGATTGTGTAACATGAAATATTAATACTCTGCAGGACTGTTGTCAAGGGATGCTGCTTCAGACAATATTAAAGATTAATGTCATCAAAAATTTATATATCTAACAATGCAATATTTAATGCTTATTGAAGATTATCATTTGAACTAATGTTCATTTTATAAAACTTTTAATTTCCTTTCTTTTTAAAATGAAGTACAGAATATTAAAGTTAATTAATTACATAAATTTGAAAAAAATTATTATGGAAGGTAGGAGATGATTAGTTAAACTTCAATCCTACATTATGGGTTGATTAACATGCTGACCCAGATACCATTTCCAGTTTATACTATATTGACTACATTGACTTTATTAACATTAACAAAAAAGCTAAATTGTTTCAAAACTACAGCATATATGCCACATATCAAAGTTTTCTTAACCTTAGCATCTAGGTGAATCAGTAAGAAATGTATAATGAGATTTTTTATTTCAAATGGTAATGTTTAAATAGTAATGTATATTGTCAATAGAGTATTATCAAAGAATTTTTATAATGTTTTGGTTTTGTAAGTTCTGGATGAAGTCCGATGAGTTGACGTTTTTATGCCAAAACAACTCTTTAGCGAAAGTTACACAAAAATTGAAACATTGTTGATGTATAATAAACTATTTATGGCAATAAAAAAGTATACAAAATGTTGAAGGCAATATTAACTTAATTCATTGAAGAAACAAAGGTATGAGTAGTTGTTACCCCCCCTCCCCCAAATATTAATATGAATACAGTTATCATTATACAAATAATATAAATATTACATGATATGTTTTTTGTTTTAATGTTTGTAGTCAGTTAAATTAATGAAAACGGAGGGTATGTCTAATATAAAAGCCTAATGCAATCACTCTATTCTACATTTTACAAGGCAAGTTGCAGCAAAATTGCCTCAGTTGTCAAACCAATCATGTTGTTTCTCGATTTCGATTGGAATTTTGACTGCACCCATTTGGTCATTTCTGTTGCAGTCGTAATGTTTTGCAGCAATTTTCAGTGCTATGCAACACTTTATAAATACAAATGATAACCAATATATACTTTCTAAATATTCTTAACAGACAAGACATTTCATATTGTTTAAGTTTATTAACAGCACAGGTTCTTACTTAGTCTTTGTTCATGACATCAGTTCATCATTTCTTTAGAATTTTTATACTTGATTAATTAATTAAATTCTTTCTGCTTACTACTCATTAGTTACACAATTTTTTGACCCAGTTGTGTTACATACTGTTATATATATATATATATATATATATATATATATATATATATATATATATGATTATTTTAGTATTATTTTGGTAATCCTAAAATGATTGTTCATAAGCTGTTTAAGTAAAATTGTTTTGTTTATAACATTTTTACTAATAGCTAGAAAAATTAAAGACAGTCAAACTTTAGTGACTGATGAGCACCATTCTGGACATCTGTTCGAAGTTCCACCTTAAACACATCAAACTCGCATCTGTGAAGATAAGAGCTTCAACAAAGTGATCTGTAAACGGATTATAGCTGAAATTACAAGTAAATGTTATTACCATTCATAATTATCAGCAACAAACTTAAATATAGAAAACCCAAAAGCAAGATGGGTAACAAGATTACTGAAGGATCACCATAAGGAGACAAAATTTTGAAAAAAATGTGTGTAGTACAAGGTTATTTTAAATGATGGAGGACTCAATTTTTGTAACTCTATATTTCAAATTGAAAAATAATAAGAAATGTGAATTTCTCGTAATAAAGTTTACTACTCCAATTTATAAAAAAATGTTCTTTGTATCTCCCTTCAGCTGCATGTACACAACTTACACAACTTTTAGAATCATCCTGTATTCTAACTTGCTATGAGACACTAATTCACCTCTATGAACATCTATTCATCTCTACACATGAAAACAAGCATAGTGTGCAAACACATGTGTTCACATGTCAATGAAAAGTTCTGAATCTAGTCATCCACAGGAAAAATGATTATAATCTTTTGGAATGAAAAAAAGCTTGGTTTTTGTCACTTTTCTAAAACATCAACAAAAAATAAGCAGCACATAGTACTGTGAATGATCTCATACTTGCAGTAACTTTGAGTGCTTCGGTATCACAAATTGTATTGGGATCTCAACCCCATGTCTTGACCCCATTAGATTTTCAATTGTTTGGTCTATTCTTAACTTTATTATTTTAAGAAGTTTATTAGCAATGATGATGTCAAAGAAAATATGCTAAATTGGCTTCAATCTCAAGAGAAAGGTTTCTTTTGACTGTCATAAGTGTTATTGGAATTGTGTTGAAAAGTGAAAATAATTCATATCGATTAACAAAACCTTTTTAGCTCAAGAGCAATTTTAGTTTTTAATTATTTAATGAACTTTGTTTCTGACACTCTGATATTTTAATCAAAGTAATATATACATAGTTTTAATTTCATTAGTACTAAAGCAATGACATCCTATCTTACAAACATAGATAATATGAACATGTAATACTGTACTAAAAACCTGTCCAACTTGTTATTTTCATTCTATTCTACATTTGTTCATTCTTGAATTGGATAAATTTAATTTGAGGCATAAAAATGAATGACCACCTAACACTTATTATCAATGACATAAACTTCTATTGTTCTTACAAACCAAATGAAACAAAGAAACAGACACAATTTTTATAGTGTAGTATTATCAAATCTATTTTACTTGTTTTAAAAGTTTTAATCATCCTAGTGTTTTTGAGTATTGCGGTATTTTTGTAATGAATTACGTTTGAAACTGAAGTAAATTATTAATAAATTGATCAATGCAGTTTACTCCTTATTACAGTGATCTTTACTTACATCGAGGGACTGGCTGCTTCAATATTTCCCAAAAAGATGTGCATTTCATTTATTGGAAAACTAATATAAATTTACTACTTTTTGTCCAGCAACTAAGATAATAAATCGGCTCAGCTCCCTTGATCACATATTCAAAAAAATCCTGACAGTACATGTAAAGAGAAAAACATAATAAGCATACTCATAAGTGGCTCAACACAACATGAAATGTGTTATGTTACATGAATTCACATGATATTGTTAGAACTTAAGTAATATTTTCATTCCTCAAATACTTTTTAAGAAGATGAACTGGTAGACAAGTTCAAGATCACTTGCACTGACCAGTAAATCCAGTATGCAATTACTTTGCTCGAGATAAATGTTTTGCTACCTTACACTTTCAAAAAGTTAAAAGTAATCCAGATATGATGTAAAAGTTGAGACATGTCTTTCTTATGTATAAAGTATTGCACATTGTACTTAGTAAGAACAGTATTGTTATAATGCAGAAAGTTGACTTTGATGGGCATTGTTCATGCTTTTACAGCAGAGTCTAAAATTTGTCAGATTTTGGTAATACAAGAGGTTTTATAACATAAGGAATTACTCAATTTAAATTTATGGTTTAGGCACTATATAGAAAAAGATAATTTTATGAACAAATGAAAACATACCAATTTCAGAAATCAGATTTTTCAACTTTTCAGATATTTCTCATTGCTGATTTTCAATTTACGATATCTCTCAAACCTCCCGAATATAGTATCCCATATGTTTTCTGTGTGTGCTTAAGATTTTTTAAATAATTTAATTAAATGTTAGAAAAAATAAATTTAATTTAAAATAAACTGTTGCCTACTATTTTAGTTTTGTCTTCTTTTACATCTTAAATAACCTCTTTATTTTCTTTATATTAATATCTTTGTAAAATTTATTCTCTATTAAGATAACATACACAATTAAGTTGCTTTCCTAGATTAATGAAAATCAGTTAAGCATAAATGTCATGAAAGTAATGAAATATCAATAGACGACCACACCCTTCCTAAAGTCAACTGACCTTGCTCACTGTTCTATCACACAGAAGGTTAACACTCTAGACCCATTTCTGATTGCTTGTGGTTAATTTCTGTTTTCTTTATTGTTTTATTTGTGTGCAGGCAGGTGACACTGTATGAAATTATGACTGAAGAATTTAACAAGGATCTGCCATCTTTAGACCTCAAAAAAAAGTTGAATTATACCCAGAGGCTCCACCACTAGGCATCTTCTGCATCAATTGCATCTTCTCCCAGACCACAAAACAAGAAGCTTGGTATAATTCTATGAGCCACAAGAGACATGAAAATATGCTTTTGTGTTATGGAACTTTTAATTGCCGGGAAATTTCAGCTTGAATACAGGAAAATTTGTCAACTTTTTACAACTTGAATGCAAGACTGCTCTAAACATTGTTGTATGTGTGGTGAGTTTATTACTACAGCTTTATTTTGAGAAGAAGAATTAAAAACTAAAAATGAAATATTTAAAAAAATATATCTCATATGAAATATTAGGATTATAAAAAATTAAATTGAGAAAATAAGTGTGTAAGAGATAATAGAAAGCTATTAATGTTATAAAAAATTTAATTGGTATTTGGCAAAATTGGCTTATTTATAAAGTTCTACAAAATGTTGATTTTTTTTGTTAAAATTGTTAAAAAAATGCTCACTAAAAACAAGATAAAATAAACAATAAAATTTGTTAAAAGTAATAAAACATGTACTAAAAAATATTTGTATACAGGTAACTAAAATTGAAACATTTATATTTATGTCCCCCCCTTCAATTCAACTAACTTTTTTAAAATCATTAGATAGCATTTTTTAGGGAACAGTCGTGTTTTTTTTATAATAGAACACTAATTCTTTAATAACTGAACAAGTAACTCCACCCCGATCATCTTAGCATGGCTTCTAATAAAAGTAGTCTGGAACGGCCCCTGATTTACCCTTTTTTTACAGTTTATTGGTTCAAACCCTTTTTGAATTTAAGCATTTAAAATCTACAAATTAAAAATTTTTTATGGACATTTGTGTTAAAAAATACTGTTCAAACAGTGGAATAATACTGAATTATTTAAAAATTATTATGTCAGTATATAATAATGTTTATCTAAATTATTATTATAAATACATAACTTTTTATTTAAGGAAGTAACCATATCTACCTAACCTGACTGAATTAATCTTATACAGTATCTGTATATACAATTTATTTAGTCAGTGTTGTTAACAATTACCACTTATTTTCTTCGGTTACATATGTATTTTAGTCTATTCAGTACCTTGAGGTAGAACAATGAATAAGTTAAGAATTGATGAACTTGAAGAGTGCCTTCTTTATAATGTAAAAAGATAATTCTAAAAGACAGTCAAGGTCGTATTTAGTTGCTTGGCACTTGAAGGCACTTTTGCTATCGACGCCTCCTCTACCCCTACACAATTCGCCCTTTCGTTTTCAAGAGTATTAAAAACGGCATTATTTATCAATTCTCATTACAAGTATACAATTTTTTAAAGAGACATAAATAGGCATGCAATGTGAAATAGATAATCATAGTGAAATTTAGTGAATCTGGAATAAGATAACTACAGTTGGAATAAATTAA
>CM040189.1:70765529-70773029 GCA_022606455.1 Callitettix versicolor
AGGCTGTGCTGTGATTAGGCTAGTGTACAAAGGTTTGTCTACACAGGACCGGTCGGACGACTACAACTTGCTCTGATTGATAGATCCTACCCAGACGCCAGACTAGAAAATGGCATTCGCCATATTTTATACCGCCATTGTCTGCCATTTTGACAATATAATTTCTACGATTATTTTAAGTGGAAAACCCAAGATTTTTGTAAATTACTTCGGAATCGTTACAAGCTTGTCGTCAAATCTGAAAACGTTTTGCAAAGATTATATAGTGATAAAAGTCGAAAACTACACGATTAAACTAACAGGGGGTTAAGAAAGTCAAGGAACTGTCTAGTAACTCAAAATAACGTGTCATTTTTGACGGAAATAAATGTGATACAGCCACAAAATAAGCATTTACTGGTAAGTTGAAACTTATGTCTGCTATCTTGAATCCGCTATCTTTAAATGAACTTTATTTTACTAAACAGAGAGTGAAGTTCAATTTAGAAACGGTGATGGATACGTTTCTGGATATTATATAAATCCGTGGGAAAAACATCGCATTATTACTTCAATTTTTTTGAAACTTCAAAAGTTGCCTTTTGAAATATTATTAAAATTCCTACTACTTGTAATTGTAATATTGAAAAACAAGTTTGCAAGGCCATGATAATAATAATTTATTTTAATTAAAACAGTTATTAACAGAAAGATAATAACATATTTGAAGTGATTTGCTTTTAAACTAAGCCAACTGCAAGCTACTAATGCTACCAAATAATTTGCAATAAACACTCAAAAATTGCTTTCTTTTTACTGACTGACTGACTGATATCCATTTTAAAACATGTTTCCAACCTTTTTTAATACTCTATATTTTGAATTTATAAGAAATGTTAATTTTAGGAATTTATTTTGAATCTAATAAATAATTAGATTCTGCTGAAAGCAGCAGAATTAAGCCCTTCCAAGTTTCTCCAGATAGCTTAGGCCTACAAAACGTCCTTATTTAAAGCGAACATTTTCTAACGTTGTTTCGTATAACGCATAATATGTTTATGTCAACGACTTTTAAGTCAGCCAGTTTCGTATTTATTTACAACTCTATTTTATTTTCTCACGATATGAAATAGAAAAAGTCTGGTGGTCGTGAAGAAGCGATCTTGAAATTTTGATGGATTTATCAGTTTTACAAAAAAAAAAAAAATGTTCCAATTGTGTGTGTCACCGGAGAATCACTTGACCGATTTTGATAAAATTTGGTCATGTAAGTCTGGTTCTCAAATTTTGGAACCATTTTCTACTACTTCAAAAAAAAGAAAGTTTTTTGAAGCTTTTTTTGGACAAACATTATTTTCCAAATTTCACTCGAATGTAGACCATAAGCTACCAGACAAGACGTATGACTTGTTATACAAAAAATCAGATTCAGGAGTTATCGAAAAAAGTAAAAAAAATCATTTTTTTTATTCTGCTTAAATTTATCTTATTTTTCATGACTCAAGTCAGTGGAGCAAATTTTAAAGAAAAGAAATTTACGGTTTAGGAGTAAATTAAAAAGAGGATGAATAAGGCTTGACCGCCGTCGGGTTTGTTTTTTTACTTCCACACTATGCTAAGTAGGCCCTATATGAAGTTGAGAAGTCCTGTTCCTGTGTGAGTGTTCGCGCGCTCGCGCAAACACACGCATTGCTGGAGCCTAAACCAATTAACCGATTTTAGTTTAAATAAGATTTTCAATTTCTCGAGACAATTTTTATATTTTTTCAAAACAAAGCTAATGATTTTCATTATGTTATGTTCATAAAGTACTCAAATAAAATGTATGGGTTTCTATATTTTCAAAGCATCGTGTTTGGGAGCTACTGAAAAAAGTTACAAAAATCGGCCTATTTCCAAAATCGATACATTACACATTAAAAAAGTAAGAAGTCGTATAATTTTTCAAAATCTGTTTCTCAAATTTTGGTCATTGATAAAGATACATAATGGAGTCAGCGTAACCAATTTGAGATAAAAGAATTGATTAGTGTTAGGGTGTCGCGGAGTAAATCGAAAAAGAATAAATAAATAGTCTACTGATCGCAATACTGGTTTTATTTTTGAATTTTTTTCAAAACTTAAATTTCATTAATTTGAAATTTGGTAGTCTGTACGCTGAGTTAAGTTTATATTCTTTAGATATAACCAAAGTTTGAGGTAGGTTTGTTGAAGAGGCCGATTTTGGGAAATTAGGCCGGTTTTACGGGGTTTTGTCTAATTTTTGAATAAGATTTTTTTTAAACGTATTTGTTTTAATTCTGCACCCCACTCCCAAAATCCCCGTAAAATCGGGGTCCAATTTTGAATAAAAAAATTGGTAATCGAAATACCAATTTCGCTAAAATGTTGTTCATATGTGAAACTGCGTAACTGAAATCAGTGTAGCAAATTTGAAATAAAAGAAATTTATGGTTAAAGAGTGAACCCAGGCAGTATTTAATTAAGGTTTACTCCTTAACCCCGTTTTTGGGGATAACTCGAAAAATGTTGTGTAAGTGCACTACCCATTGTTTAGATTGATTCCGAGCAATGGGAACACTGCATTAGGTAGAGTATTATTGTGACTTAAATTAGGTTATGTTGTGGTTAGGCTATGTACAACAATAATTTGGAGAGCCAATTTTGATTTGCTAAGGCCTATATTTTAACAAAATTTTGTCGAAATCATTATATCTGATGTTTGTGCTTAGAAGAATGCAAAAACGATTTAAGAACATAAATTTTGAAAATTGAAAATTCCCACAATTTAGCCAAACTATTATGTAGTGAAATTTAACACACTAGAAATCGGTGGATTTATTTTGTCTAGCTATGTGCGTAGAGATACAGTAGCCTACTCACAGACGGATAGACATTCAACTAGACCACATTTTTAGGGCTAAATGGACTTTAAAAAGAATGTATCCATTAAAATCTCAAAATCCATGTTGAGACCAACGTGTTTAGAAAAACGACAAATAAAAACGAACAGTTTCAGTTAATTTAATGGCGATATAGTGTCTACGCTCTCAAGCTCACCTGTAAAGCGACACATAATGACGCCATGTTGACTCAACTGATTTAAATCAGCTGTCCGTTATAATCACGTCGATTTCACTGAAACTAATCGAATCGCAAAACCAATAACTGCAGAACACTGAAACCAATGCACCACTGATTGCGTGTTTTGATGGCGGCTCTACTCCTGCCACCGGATATAAAATAATGGCATAATCAATTGAACAAGATGACCTCAAGATTATCCCCTCCTTCATTGTCCTTGCTGACGTACAGACAGCATTCCTGCTCCAGATTTTACCCTTGAAAACGTGATATATTAAGGAACTAAATACTCGTACCTAACTTAATGTATGGGGTGTGAAGTTTCACAGAGGTCTAAGTTGTGGATCCGTGACTATGCATACTGGATTACATGGAAGTTCACTCAAAGTCCATCTACTAATAATGATTTTTAGTTAAAAAATGGCAAAAAAACGTACATTGGTGAAAAGTACTGGATAAAAGCGCCGTAGAAACAGTCATCAAATATCAAGATATTCATAAAAATCATTATTTTTCATTAAAAAAATGCATTTAATAGGCTCATTTTAATAATTGTGTTATATTCTTAATTTTTTATCACACCTATTAAACAATATTTGGATATTTATTTATTCTTGTAAACAAAGTGTTCCCGTCATAAAATTAGTAGGCCTAAGCTATTAGTAGTTTGCATATTTATTAACATTTAGTAGTTAATTTGTTGATATTGTGTTATTCAATGCTATGTTGTTATATGTTTGTAAAAGAACGGAATAGGATACAAAGTCTATCGTTGTTTTTAATTTTTTTTATTTACAAGCTCAAATTGTATTCATAATAATGTTAAACAGCGTGATAGAAGTTCGATAACACGAGTTTGTACGGTGACGTTATGAGTAAATCGTACAAGTAACTCAGATCAATTCAGTTTATAAAAAATCGCAATTTTAATGAGTATGAAATAACATAGGCTACTACCAGTTATTATGAAATTAAGAATAAATCGTACAAGTAACTCAGATCAATTCAGTTTATAAAATAAAAAATCGCAATTTTAATGAGTATGAAATAACATAGGCTACTACTAGTTATTATGAAATTAAGAATAAATCGTACAAGTAACTCAGATCAATACAGTTTATAAAATAAAAAAGCGCAATTTTTAATGACTAGGCTATTAAATAGCATAGGCTATTTAATAATAACAGTGCTAATAACTCTTTAATAATAATTGATAAATCGTACAAATAACTAATATCAGTTCAGTTTAATAAAGTTCAATTTTAATGAATATGATATCACAGGACTAGTTATTATGAAACTACGAGTAAATCGTACAAATAACTCAGATTAATGGAGGTTATACAAAATATGCGCAATTTTAACTGAGCATGAATTACATAGGATACTACTAAGTAGGGCCTACTGCTAATCTTTCAAGCTCAAAACAAATTTAATTTTAATTGAAATAGTTTTAATTCCTATCCAATTACATGAGATTAAGGTAGTGAAAGAATCGAAGTTAGTTTTGGAAGGAAAAATTATTGACGAAGAACCAACAATTAAGTGCATTTAGGCGCAAGCACCCGAAAGCTATTCTATGTTATTGGGATATTCAAAAATTTAAGATGACTATTTATTCAGATTTTAACGATGTTCGCGCGGTGAAAGCTGATTTTCAAAAAAAAGTGTACGATAAAAAGTGTAATTGTGATACATTGTTACTTTTTGGAATATCGCTTCAATAAACGCAACGAGACAGTTGCGTGCCGCGATTTTTTTTTATCCGGAAAATCTTACTAAATATGATTTCTGTGATCTTATTACGATTAGGCCTACTTACCCAATTTTTTTATCCCTTAAACTTAACCTATAGTTTCAGAATTAAGCTTAACTTAACCTACAGGAAATAAGTTTTTTTACTTCACCTTTTTACGGAGGAACTGCGCCAAGTTTCAGCTTTCACCTTTATGAAAAGTGGAGGAATTGATGGTGAGTGAGCGAGTGTACAGGAGCTTTTGCATTTGTATATAGACATTGTTGATATGAAGATAAACGAAAGTCGGAATCGACCCCAGTCAGCCAAGATAAGTAGGCACTTTTAAGTTTGATGTCCGTTCCACCAACCATCTGTTTAGTTAAATTCTTGTCTAGCCACATTTCCCGTCCGTGTTTAATTTCATTTAGATAAAAATAGCCTGTGAGAACTTAATCAAAGCTGCTGTCCAGTACTATTAAACAACCATTTGTTTGTGCCTGACAACACATTCTTATTCCTCGGAAATAGGTTATGAATCTACCCTAATGACGGTGTGTATTTGTAATTAATTTAGTATGTTTGCTTAATGTAAAATACGCATCATTACAAAGAAGAACGAAAGACTTGCTAAGGTGATGGAAACAAGTAATCTCTAAACTGTTTTAGTTACATTAGTAAATATAAGTAATATCAAATATATTATGTAAACTAATACACATCACAGCTTATCCAAGCTTTGGCTGACAAATAATTTGTAGTTTATAATCATTTTTACATATTCAAAATCAGCTGAGGTTAAACTCGCGTTTTTATTTTTAAAATTAAAAAAAATTGTTATATTTTTTTAGTGAAGGACAAGTTGGTTGAAGTTTTATTTCAAGTTCTGCGAATATGTAAGAGCTGTAAGCAGGATCTCAGGTTCTCATTTGCTTCATCCGGCTTTGTTATTCTTCCAAGTCGTCCGCGTGATGTACTTTTCCTTATTTTGACCTTCAGTGTTTAGCTCGTACTTCATAAAAGTGTTGGTCTTCTCTCCTCCTCTTTTCCAGGGTTTTGCCTTTCAACTGGTTGTTTCACCCTCCGACGGAATTTCTTCTCCGACCGTTATTCTGACAACTCCATACTTTGATTGGAAACTTAGAAAAAGGAAAAATAATAACTAAATAGTATTATGCGTCATTATTACACTGGTTGAGCGAATAAATTAAGAAAAAAACGTCCTCATTTGAAAAATAAGATTCTTTTTCATCAAGACAAAGGTTCAGTTTCGACGGCCAACATTTTGGAATTAAAGTTCGAATTACTACAACATCCACCATAGGCTATTCACTGGATTTGGTTCCCAGTGACTGTTTTTTATTTTCAAACTTGAAAAAATGGCACGACGTAAAACGGTTGGCATCTAACAAGGAAGTGATCTTTTGAAGAACTACGAAATCCTATTTTTCAGTCAGTTTAGAAAAGTTGGAAAAACACTTGAAGAGTTTCGAGTTAGAGGGAGGGGAGAGAGAGAGAGAGAGAGAGAGAGAGACAGACAGACAGACAGACAGACAGAGAGAGAGAGAGAGAGAGAGAGAGAGAGAGAGAGAGATTATGTTGCAAATAAAAAAAATGTTTTTTGTCTTTTTTAAAGGATTTATTGAACGACCCTCGTAATATATATTAGAAGTCAAAGAAACAGTTATTCTACTCCTGAACTACTTCGTTTTGGGAAAAAATTATTACGGACAATAGAAAACTGCAATTATAACATTAATGAGAATGTTAATACCCGTCTTTATGATGTGTATTAGTTTTAAATGACTAACGGAAATAACCCTGAACCTCGGACTGTAAATGGCAACAAACTCGATTCGAGGCTGCTGGTTTTTACTGTTATCACTGTTCTGTCAACTATTATTGGCTACTGCTAGGTGTTTCGTCACACTCCTCCAGCAAAGGCAAGACCCATTCAAAATGTTAATGAGATGTATTGTTAAATTAAGTAACTGTCTACCTACAGAGTGTCCTTCCCGCCTACAGTGTCGCATTCTCGTGGATAGCCAACGTATTAGAAGGTCGCCGTCGCTTCCAAATTTATTTATAGGCCCGTTATGTTAGCACAAAACAATTTACACAAATGTATTGAATGAAATTTTGCCGTTAACACATTCAGTTTGACTTGCACAGTGGTGAAATGAAAAGCGTTGAAAATGTTAGTGTTGTCGGTTGGTTATATATATAAAAAAAAATATGGAAGTTTGATGTAGAATTGATTCTTACAACAGCTGCATTTCTCCCACCAATTTAGTAGCTGGTTTTCGCAACTATTTTTGTATGGACGGAGCCACAATCAGCGTTTGATAAATAATGAAGGTGATAGGCCTACGTGGTGAGAGAGGTTAACACTCTTTCGGTTAACCTCTTCAATGACGGTTTGTAGGTTTTAAATAAAATATCATATGTTTGAGCTTTCCCATTGCTTTCACTTTACTTTCTACTTTGCACCACCAATAATAACACAAATAAAGTAAGCATATTTAAGCATATTTAATAAAAAAATACAGTAACCTTGTTCTCTTTGCTTGTCTAATCGTGTCCTTACTGATAATACAAAACAAGCACTGGCTAAACGCTGGCGATGGAAACTCACTTCAAAATATCAAGGAGTTGCTTGGCGATATCCTCTAAACAAATATCCTGAACTGCTTCGGATCGAG